>CM037035.1:9395470-9521371 GCA_020882235.1 Schizaphis graminum | reverse complement strand
CGAGGTAAAATATTAATCTAATGGAGTAAGGTTGAGCAAAGGATAACACAATTTATTGAATCAAAAACAGTAATTTAACCATATCGTATTGTAGGTACATGAGTAAATACGTATGTTCCGCTAGCAATATTTGATAAGGACCTGCAGGGTTCCCAAACACGTTAAAAATCCACTAAATATTCAAAAATCACGTTTGACAAATAGATGGCGTAAAACACCAACAATAACAGCCGTGTTTATAAAAATACGTTGTCAAAGAAGGTCCTGTTTAATATTGTTTTAAAAATACTTACTTTTATTTTGCGTCGCTCTAAGTAGTATGAAAATCTCCGTTATGAACTGGAGATTCCGAATATGTATTGGGATACCGGCGATTCGTCTCGGAAAATTGTCAGGAGCTATACTTATCTAATACTTATCAAGTCGGGACCATTTTTAAAACGATAGTCAGTGCTGGAAAATCCGAAAAATTCAACAGCACTCGTATGGATTATATTTATATATCTATTTAAATTTTAACACCTATAATAAATATATTTTCTTTTCAAATATTATATGAGCTGTACATATTTTAATATTTATAATAATATACTTTATCCTCGAACCACACATGACAGTTTAACACGTAAACTTAAGTTGTAAATATTTAATATTTTCTACTTTTTGTTTTCTTACAATTATAGATGATCTGTGTATATATTATATATTTCATAAAATTGATGTAATTATTAAACTTGTAGAGCATATTATTATGTTTGACGTTTTGAATATGGACCACGTTTGTTTTTATTCTACCTATTAATTCAGTTAAGATAATATATAATTACTAAATTGTGTATTTTTTTCACTAAAGATTCATATCTTATGCAATGCTTTAAGTCAAAAAGTTGATTTTATATGGTTATTTCGCGAAAAAATTTCAAAAAAAATTGCAGTTGTTCAAATTTCAAAAAGATCTGACAAAAACTTAGAGTTCGAAAAACATATAAATACGTAATTTTATAAATGTGAAAATGACGCAAAAAATCATAACAACTGAACCAAAATTTTGATACGCTCCAAAATGGTACTAATCGAACCGGGATGTATAGCGCCATATGTTGGTACCTATTACCTATAACAAAAAAACCAAATTATGTAAAATCGTTGTCCCGGGGCGAAAAAACTTGAAAAAGGGCGATTTCGAACATTGAATGCCAAAATAGAGGTGGAAAAAGTGCTTCTACAGTCTCGACACAAGATGCCATATTTGATTACCGAACTCTATTCTACCATGATCTCAAATTTCAGACACGTTGAATGACCACTTAGGTTTTTCAAAATTATCATTGTGGGGGGTGGTCGTAGGTACCCCGACTACTAGGGGAATTTTTTGAGAGGCTTAAAGCAAAACTTTTGGTGAAGGAACAGTTCCCCTAAGTTAAAATCCGGCCGAGATATACTTTACTCAAAAACAGGGGAGGGAAAACTTTTAGTATCTGAGTATCTTTAGCACGTGGCCGCCTTCGATAATAATAATTGGGTATCCTCTAGTACCTACTTTAAGTTAGATATAAACTAATACATCATGAGCCTTTGCCGACCGACGGTACTTCTGAGTACCACAGCACAAATAAATGTATAATAAATAATAAGATTCATTTATGTTTAATGGGACCCGTCGATACGAAAAAGTACGTCTTTAGCTACAAGAAAAAAATAAAATTTTGATCCGAATTTAGAAATATAACCGTGTAAATAGATGTCAAAGTAAACAATGTACACAAACATTCTTAGAAGTAAACATGCCAACATCAGACTGGTTTTTAATCACGTAGAAAAGCTATTTTTAGCATTCTTATCCGCCGGTATTATTTGTAACTAATTGTGTCTAGATTATAAATATTGTTATTGTTTATATCTCGATGTATTAAAAGAAGAAAGGACCAAAGTATTCTTGTCAATGAAAAGGAGTAAGGACTAAGTCTAACTAAATTAATGTTTAGATATACACAATACTTTCATAGAAAAACCCATACTTTTACAGAACTAATGGAAAGTCCCTTATTTAATAATTAAGTAAATATTAAGCTTCCTATAATCTGTATTATTATATTATGTACCTAACTAATGGAAATTTAACTGCAAATACTGGAAATTGCAATCTGCATAAAGATTGGTAGTGTTTATTGAGTAATTATAAAAAATTGAAGTTGAAATATTTAATACACTTGATCGTGGTATTAACGAAATGAAACGTAGATTCCAAAGTTTCCATGCCTAATTTGAAGGTGGTTACTGGTTTACGACAATATGAAAACGATTACCGTGACACAGTGTCAGGTCTAAAATTCTGGTATCATGCGGCAATATGATAGTCTTGAATTATAATTTTGAAAAATTCTTACGTAAAAACTATTGTCTCTACAGCTATAAAAGTTACGTTCCTAGACAATGGTTAGGTCCCTCCAAAAATTCTTCCGTAATTGGGGTACCTTCGACCCCCCCCCCCCAAATATATTTTTGAAAAACCGTAGTGGTCGTTCAACGTGTCTGAAACTCAAGATTCTGGTATTTTGGAGGATTTTGATTAAAAGTGGTATCTTTTGTCGAGACCGTAAAAGCCGTTTTTACCCCACTTTGAGTCTTTGGAATTCCGAAATTTGAGTTTTTTAGTCGAGTGTTACTCGGCCAGGTTTCGATATAGGGGCATAGTTTCTTCACCAAAAGTTTTGTTTTAAGTTATTTTACATAAAATCTTTCGGTGGTCGGAGGGTCCTATGCCCCCCTCCCATGGATATTTTGAAAAATATTTATTTTTTGTTCCACGTTTCTGAAATTCGCAGGTTCGATCAAAATCGGCGTCTTGTGTCTACACTGTAGGAGCCTTTTTTACCCCTCTTTTTAGCGTCGGAAATTAGGATTTTGCAGTTTTTGGACTTTGTCGCCACAGAACACTTAGACTTTGGGTGATTAGAGCAATTTTTTTCTACACATCGTTTAGACACTTTTGTCAAAAATCGAACGGTACCAAAACAAAAGAAATCGGACGTTTTGTTGGGAAGTTATGATTTTCTTTTTCTTTTTTGGTACTTAGATTTTACGTATTTTCCAAATTTTTCGAACTTGAGTTTTTGTTCAATCTTTTTGAAATTCGAATGCTCACTCGTAAATGTCATAACGAGACATAAAGGTTCTATGGTCAAAATGCGTAGGATCATTATTTACCCCGTAATCGGGGTGCGAAAATAGTTGAAAATTGAATAGCTTATTTTTTCGTATACGCATACGTTTCTTTATGGTATACCCCCGTATATCGATTTAATGAATTATCTTTTTGAACTTTTTTGAACTTTTTACTCGTTTTAGGTTTGTTCACGTTTCAAAGTTTAGCAATTACGCCATCAGCATAAAAAATAGTTTTTTTAGAAGTAGTTTTTCATCAAATCACATCGAGAATACAGCTATGCAATGTTTATAGTGTTTATATCCCTCGTTTATCATAATATGTAAGCAATTTCGTTGTATATACGAGATATAATCATCAATTTCAAAATGTACAACACAGTCAGTCGATCATTTGATCGTAAGCCATACAATTTCTATAATAAGTTGTTTTACTCAACACTATATTTTATGATCCTTCATTAAGTAATGCTTTAATAACTATTCAGTATTTGACTCAATCAATAAATTAAATTCATCAACCAAAACTGCGTTGATATTTGATTTTCATTCCTTTAGAAGAACCCTGTACCAGACAATTAAACAAGCGAACAAGATTTGACTGGAACGGGATATAATAGTGTTAAATATGAACAATTGTTCATATAGGTAATTTATGAACTTAGAATTTCAATCATTAAAATTAACGGTATAAAGGCCTCGAAAATACTTATAATTAATGTGCATGTATAATAGTAATATGAAAAGTACCAAAATCTACTAATGCTGAACAATATGTGTAGTGAATTACAAATTACATATTAATATATTATAGAGTATCAGTTTTATATTCAGAACTTGAGAATTGTAGTGATCGTCCGTTTGTGGATGAGATTAATCCCACATAGGAGAATGGGTAATGGTAAAATTTAAAGGTATCAATAGGAAATTTTATGGAGATTCTATTTACATAGTCAGTGTAACGAAATTTTTAGTAAATAAATAGATAATTTCAAAAAGAATAAAAAAATTAAAAAACAATACAAAATTCGCTTTATCAATTATCATATTATATTATAAATTATGATAATGAATTATTAACCATGGTTTATAAGGTTACCACTTAGAATACAGACAACTAATAATAATTGCGGTTAGGTTAAATTTTGATATTTTTTTTATTATTTTAATATTTTCAATTTTGTATTTTTGAACTTTTTTAAGTACCTACCTAGTTACTGTTTAATTAAATAGGTAATGTTAAGTTCACTTTCACTATAGATACAGAACACACATTTGATTAACATTTTGATGATTGTAACAATATAAGTTACAAAATAAAGTATGTACAATCATAAAATATTACATTTAATAACAGGATTAAACATTAGTTGTTAATGTTTTGTTTATATTTACTGTGAGTAGGTATGAAGAATTTTGTATTAAATGAATTCCACTGGTGATTCTGTTTCATATCTCTGCCACAAAATCTTTACTTAACACATGCAAGTGTTATCGATTCATAGATGTAAAAGCAAACAACAAACACATTCAAACCTTCATAACTCAAATCATGTAAGTTCTATAGTGTTAAAATGTATTACTTATGAAAGGTTTATTTAAAGTTATTTATATTGTTATTTTTTTCTTTTCTCATAGACATAAAGTGCATACCTCATTCAATAATAAGGAAGCTGCTACTTCAGGTCTGCGTTCCACATTAAATGATAGAATTCGGTGTTTCCGCAGGAGTTCATTTTCTGTGGCTGGTTCAGATATTAAATATGTGATCTATTATTACTAAACATAGTTTGTTGGTTTTTATTTATTGTCTTATTATACTTTTACACTATTTAAATGCAAATTTCATCTATAAAAATAAAAAATTGAAATAATGATTTTTATTGGATAATTGATATTTATATTCCTATAAATAATTATTTTGTATTCAAACCTAAATTACAAATTTAAGACTTATATTAATATATAAACTTTAGTTAAGTCATTTAATTTATATTTTTGTATAATCATGAAGTATGAAATACTAAATCTGTTCACTAAAGTAAACATGTCACATCTCTTCTACTCAACAATGTATTCTTCAGCTGTATTCTTTGCTATTCATATAGCTTGACTAATATATTTTGACTATTTAATGTATAATTGAATATTTTTTTTCTTGTATTTAATAACAAAAATAACTAATAAGTAACATATAAAATATATGTATTGTAATATAATTTACAACCGATTTTAATAAGTATGTATGTTTTTGAAACTGCATTTAATTCAAAAAATATTACAAATAATTGTTCTTGAAAAATCCACACATCTTTTGTCAATACCTATTAGTTATTAGAAATATACAATATTATTACAAGTTCTTTGTTACCCTCATTTAAACAACAAGCAATAGACCATGATAGAAATAACTTTATATTATTAAATAACTTTCTATTATTTCAATCATGGAGGAGACTTAGGGAGGTTTAGCACCCTCAAAATGCATTTTATTCCCCACAAATGTTTATGATTATTTAAGAATGAATAATAATTTAAGCAATAAAATGTGACATATAGAATTATTCAAAAGTAAATTGTATAAATATAAAATTGATATATTAAAAATACATTTAGTATTTTTAATATACCATAAAAAGTATCTAGACCTACGAACACAGTTATTATTTTATTACTATTGAAAATTAAAATAACCAAAATAATCCTAGTTTTTTGGAAAGCATAAACGTAAGTAAATTAAATTAGGTATTTATTTGTACAGCTGCAGTTAATCTAATGTTTTAAACCTAATTGCATCAATAGTTAGACATTACACAGATTCAACAATGACCTCACAAACATATTATTTTTGGTCATTCAGGTTATAATTATTGTGAGTAGCTTCAATGTTTCCTATTAGGTATATTGTTATACGTTAGTTTATGATCCCTTTGGGTTTCATTGAATATTTTTTATTGATATAATCTTTAAGTACAGAAATATCATATAATTTTAATATTTATGACTATTGACTAAATACATCACTAAATGGTGTTGAACCAAATCATTCTTTAAAATTAGCTTAGGATTAAATGTATGTGTAATTAATTTTTTAATAATTCTATACCTTTGTGAAAATTTTCAATTTTCATTCGCGTTTTCTCGGTCACCTGGCGGTCCAACGACAATTTATCACAGAAGTTAAAATGTTCTACATGTAATTCTACACCAGAATCAGTTTTTCTTTTTTCCGAAAACTCGTTATTTCAAAATTTTGATTTTTCAAAATCGTTCGACCCAAGTGTGACGTTTAAAAATCCTTAATAACGGTTTTTCGAAAAAAAAAAATTAATTTTATGTCTTACGACTTTCGTCCTATCTCTCACGGTTTCCCCGGAAAACACTTCGTAAACGAGAATTTTCATTTTTCGAAATTTTCAATTTTTATTCGCGTTTTCTCGGTCACCTGGAGGTCCAACGACAATTTATCACAGAAGTTAAAATGTTCTACATGTAATTCTACACCAGAATCAGTTTTTCTTTTTTCCGAACACTCGTTTTTTCAAAATCGTTCGACCCAAGTGCGACGTTTAAAAATTCTTAGTAACGGTTTTTCGAAAAATCAAATGCATACAACTCGTGTAGCTAGTTATGGGGATCAATTTTATGTCTTACGATTTACGCCGATCGCGCGACCTGGAAAACATTTGGCAATGTAGACGATTCGGCGGGAAGTCAACCGCTTTCGAACACTTTGTTTTATTGTTGATTTTTTAAAGAATAAATAAGTAATAAATAAAGAAATTGAACAGTAGCAATAGATTTATTCGTAGGTCAGAAAAGTACTAAATACCTAGCTGATACTTGTCTATGAGCTGATGAGTCGAACAACAAAATATATTTGGTAGGTAGGCAATGAACACAGAATTGAACGTTATCAATAGATTTTTGGTAATCGGGTAGGCAATAAACACACAATTGAATATTAGCAATAGATTTTTAGTAATCGAGTAGGCAATAAACACGCAATTGAACGTTAGCAATAGATTTTCAGGGTCGAGATAGGCAATTTGGATACAAATTGACGATTAGCAATAGAATTTTGGGAGCCCCTGAATTCTGTTATCAAATATTGCTAGCGGAACGTACATGAGTAAATCAACACTGAATGTCTCATCTGCTCCACGACGTTTGATTTGATTACGAAATTGGCGTACAAACGGCACACGTACGGCGTCTAAAAGACGCGCGTTACTCGAAAAACACCATCCCCGGTTCGAAAATCGCGAAACGGGGCAACGAAAACGTAAAAAGGCGAAACGAAATCGCCGAGAACGTCGGTCACCGTCGACGCGATAGCGACTCGAAAAAACAAATACGTAAAAAACGGGCACACTACCGGCAGTAAAACGACACGACGAACGCGAACAACACGACTGCGAGGTCGAAAAACGCCGTTAAATCCCCGTAAAAGTGCTTCAAAAGTCGAAAAGCGTTGAAAAATTTCGAAAAAACGACATAACACACGGTGATAACGAAACGGCGAGATAACAGGTCGGGAAAAGAATTCTAATTTTTCGATTGGCCGGTCTTATAGGTACAGGCAGCGCAGCGATCGGCGGTCCAGGCAACATTTATATTTTATATAATAAGACTAGCGGCCCGTGAAACTCGCTTTGGGTGAAACTCGGTGTAAGTGAATACCCTAGGACGGATGGAAGAGCTTGAAAGTGGTAAGTTTTCAAAAAATGAAGATTTGGCGGTAATAAATCCGTGGTGTTGGTACCACTGATTGGTAGTACTGCAAATATTCTATCGGGATGATGATGATAACACAGAATTCAGGCGGGTGTTTTCGAGAATTGATAAGACGTTCGTGGCGTCGATTGTTTGGCGGTCTCCTTTCGAATGTGAAAAGTTTTTGAAAGTTAAGATTGAGACGTAGACTTTTAAGTGTCTAGCTATCAGCCCTCGGCCGGTGTAAATCGATACCTGGCTGGGGAATCCGCCTACGGCGGATTGTCTAACCTCCTGGCGTCGAAAGTAGGAAAAAATGTTAAAGTCGAATGTTGTCGTTTGAGCATTGAATAATCAGCAATCTCTTGTTATAATAAATTTATATGCAACTATACCTACCAGGTAGGCGATCCGACTGCGTCGGATCGCAGACAATGTTAACGCATGGGTGAAATATTGTATGTATATTGTATATGTATTGACTATTGAGTGTACAATACCTGCACTCTGACAACGGTATACCAATTAATTACTAATTAATGAGTAATTCACATTAATACAAACTTTACATATGGAAGAAAATCTTAACAATGCATTTATTGTATTTAAAATAAAAAATTGTGCTAAGTAAAAATTTTTAAAATCTATAATAATATTGACTTTTTAATGTCTAGTTATCAGTCATCACTGGTATAAATCAGTTTACGTGTAATAAAGCCACTTATGTAGACAATCTGATTGTGACCATAATAGTATACACCTAATGTGTATGTAAAAATTAAATATTAAATACTAACATCTGCCAACACACTCATTAATATTATATATTATTATCAAATATAATACACAAACAAAATACATGACTAAATTTGCAATTTATTGTGTTAAAAAAATTAAATAATACATTCAATTACATGTATTTTATTAGGTAGATATTTTTTTAAACATTAGAAACATAACTAATAATTAGGTAGATATTATATAAAACATTAGGAATATAATTAATTTAAATAATATTATTATCTAATTATTTTATGTTTCTTACTTAATTTGTGTACAGAGGAGAGTATGAATTTTACATGTATAATATACTTATAACATATTATGTTTATAACGCTTAAGTCCAACACAACAATGTTAATCAACAATTATTGTGATAAAAAAAATAAATACAAATATTGTTATACATTATAGTAAGTAAAAGCTTTGCATACAATAGGTAGGTAGTCAAATAAAAATAAGAAATATTGTTATAATATATACTTGTACATTCTGAATAAATTGAAACCAATAACACCTTGTATTGTACAGATAAATCAATGCACAGCGTATGTAAAAAAAAAAACAAAGTACAAACAATTCCATGGTGTTTAGATGACAGACATTATGTTAAATGTACACAAACAAAAAATGTACAAAATTAATTAATTAATAGTTGAATTGGTGTTGCACATATTAATTGAATTTTATGTGTTACAAACAAATTGACAATTACAATATTACAGATATCTTACAGTACATGTTAAAAAAAAGAAAAATAAGTATACACTTTAAAAATGTTAAATAATGTGTTCGACTATTAGTTACGAATCCGCATTGAAGCAGATTCGCATCCAGAGAGAACCACGTGGAGGTTGTCGAACTATCTCTCCTCAGTGAACAGTCGGGAGCAGCTACATGACTGTAGAAATAACCCAGCTGTCCATGAAGTACCTAAGAATGTGCGGATCCCTAAGGATTAGGTACTTCAAGTGGCCAACGCCCGGTGGATCATAAGATCCATGATATGGCCAACGCCCGGTGGATCATTAGATCCATGATATGGCCAACGCCCGGTGGATCATAAGACCCATGATCGGTATACAACATTGTTGTATATATGTATATGTAAACTATTTTGTAGTCTCCGGTTAGAAAGTCTCAAAAAAAATATATCAGATGAAAATTTGTTATTGAAATTAAACAATGCTAACAGGTTAATGGTAATTAGAAATAGTAAATCTGATATAATTTTTTTGTGAACAATTTCACCGTTGCCTACATACCTGTTACCCCGTTGGTAGTACTTCCCTGTACACAACGTTCTTTGTGACAAACCGCCCATTGCCATCATCGTACATGCCGACTCTGACAGATTGAGCGTTCCTCACTCTTGAAAATGCAACATACAGTTGCCCGTGTGTGAACACGGGCACCGGCAGAAGCAATCCAACTCGGCCAAACGTCTGCCCCTGTGACTTGTTGATTGTCATAGCAAACGATAACCTAACTGGGAATTGAACCCGCCTCATTTCGAAAGGCAGGTCGTCCTCACTACCCGAAGTCATGGGTATCGCTGGTATGACGATGTCCTCCTGTGCATCAACATTACCAGACAACATCCTAGCCTTAAAGTTGTGTCGCCGGAGTTCGGTGACCACTAACCTTGTACCGTTACACAGTCTTCGCTTAGGATCGAGATTCCTTAGCAACATGACTATAGCACCTACCCTGAGTGTCAATCTGAACGGCGGCAGGCCGTTCAGTTCTAGTGAGTTTAGGAACTCGGTCGGGTAATTTGCTACCTCGTCGGGATCGTCCATTACCACAGAGTCTATGCCCGTGTACGTTCTTTCAGCGCCCTCGATGCGTTGGAGCACCGTGCGATTGATTTGCCTGCATTCCTCGTTCCTAGGACACAGAATGATTTTCCGAGCAAAATCGTCGACATTAGCCAACGACATGTGCTGCGGGTAAACAAAATCAATTAAATCAGCAACGTCACATACCATTTCCCGCGGGATTTCGACGGTGTCCGGAACACCGTCGACCGTCGGCAGTTGGCCGCTGCCGAGCCGGAGCAACCAATCCGCGAAGTCCGCGTCGTTGCCGGCGCGCATGTTTCGCGTCAGTTCAAACTTCTCCGAGTTTTGCCACAGGGAGTTGTGTTTGATCGACGACATGACGACGGCACTCCTGTTTCCCCTGCGGACAACGGGCAGTATCTGCCTGAAGTCGCCGGCAAACAGGACCGGTTTACCGCCGAACGGCGATTCCGACCTCATGATGTCCTTGAGCAAGCGATCGACCACCGTGAGTTGCGGTCCCGGTGACATGGGCGCCTCGTCCCAGACGATCAGTGCCGCGTCACGTATCCTCTGAGCGCGTTCAGACTGCATGGTGATGGTAGACGTGTCCTCGTCCGTAAGGGTACCGAACGGCAGCCCGAACGTCGAGTGCACTGTCATACCACCGTCCATGAGCGACGCCGCGATCCCAGTATACGCCACGCACAACACCGACCGTCCTCGGTTGCGAAGCGACCAAATGAGGCATCCGTAGAGCGTCGTCTTTCCAGTGCCACCGGGGCCGTCGACGTAGAACACCTTTTGGATGTCCCGGTTGTCGTCGACGGCCGCCATCACCCGATCGTACACCGTACGCTGTTCGTCGTTCATGTCGACCACTTGTTGCGCCCACCGCGCCGCCGCGTCTATTGCCCCGAACAACTGGTCGTCCTGTTCGGGTTCCAATAGACCGACATCCGGGTAGGGCAATCCGTAGTCGCCGAGCGTTTTTCCGTGTGCACGAAGTAGGTCTCCAATGGCGTCAAGACTTGCCGCTCTGGCACGGTCCAAGTCTTGGAAACGCCGATTGAAGTCCTCCATCATGCTGGCCTCGTTCGCTTGGAACAAGGCCAGCGGTTCCTCCGGATGGCACATCACCAGTATCGTAACGAAGAGATACCGGAGCTGTCGGGGAGTGTCTAACGACGCAGACTCTTCCATGCATGCCAGCCATGCGCGGTCGGACTCCAAGAGTCCCAACGCGATGGCGGCAGCCCCGTAGCTCTCGTGCACCATGCCGTCGACTGTTCTCATGTCCCGGAAAGACTGTGAGCCTCTCCGGTGCAAAAGTAACAGTCGCAGGTGGAACCGGTCACGGTCCAGTGGGTTGACGACATACATCCGAGCCAACGTCTCGTTGTTCATCTGTCTTTGTCGCCGCACCCACCTTCTCTGTGCCTGTTGCCACGTGTAGTGCACCGGTATCTCGTGATACAGGTACTGTCTTGCCTCCACGTCGTTTGCGTTCAACGTGAAGAACTCTGTCAATTTCGTACGACGTTGGGCATCGTTCTGTACTCGCTCTTGGGCTTGCCCAGGAGCAAAGTAGACGGTCTGTCTGTCTTCCAAGTGCACTGGAAGTCTAACAATCGTGTGACTCCTCTTGTGCATTTCATACGAAAACAACCGCCAGATCCCTTCTGGCGGACTTACGTATCGTGAATTGATGAAACTGAAAAAAAAAAACAAACATATAATAAACCATAATAGTAACAAAGTTGCACAGTCATAATAACATATACAGTAGAAACCGTTTATAATGACATTCAAGGGACTAGTAAAAATTGGTCATAATAACCGATTGTCATTATAACCAAAATGATAAAAATTAAATTACAATATAGGAGTTTTGCCGGGACTTGCAATCTAAGGTCATTACACCCGGTATGTCATTACAACCGGTGTCATTATAAACGGTTTCTACTGTAATATATTCTATAATATATCAAGTGATATTAAGTAATCTTATTAATGCATGTAATACTATAAAGTATAAGAGGTTTGGCGAGCATAACGTTTAAATGTTAGTTATTAAAAAAAAAAATGACATAAAAAAAGTGTATTAATGTAGTGTTTAAAGTATGTGATTGATATATTGTAAATTATATTTATTTTTATTTTATAATTTAATATAAAATTAACAGTTGTAAACAATTAAAATTCAGTTATAGATGTGAAGTTTATATATACATGTATACTAATGTATGGCCAAGTATTATACATAGTAATTTAACATCACACAGATATGAGTTTAAAATAAATTAAAACAGTAGTAATACTAAGTTAATAAAAAGAAGTGTTTTAAGTATGCGTGTGTTTTAAATGTACATAAAAGTACATTGTATTTATTAATATTTCGTTAGTTTGTGCAACGTCATACCACCAATTTGAATTTAACAATTATTAACTATACCTGAGCCATTTGAATAAGTATAATTATATATCAAATTGTTGTAGCTTAAATAAAACCATTAAACAATTTATTGTTAATTGGAGTTTAATGATTTTTATGTTTTATTTCAACAATTTGCTTGAGATAGAGCATGGCCAAGTATAGTGAAAAATACTATTAAAACTGCTGAAGTCTAATGTAATTTATTTACAGTATGTTTTTAGTAAAAAATTATTTAAATTTTCTATAGTCAAAAAGCATTATAATGAACCAAATGAATGCAGTTCTTATAACAAACATTTAAGTGTTATTGATTTATACAAAAGCATTAAGCAAAGACTTAGTATATTAAAATAAATAATTTGAATCTGCTTACTTTGATATCTCATCACCGTCCCAAACTTCCATAGTGGCCGCATCATGGCCTTTGTACACGTATTTATACAAATACATGACACTCTTAACCGTAGAGCACACCTCAACGTTGATGTGTGCATCATATTTGGCCAGTAGGTATGGATTGTGGGGGACCACAAATTCATTGCCCACCTCTTGTTGTCTGACCAAGGCAACAGATCCATTGTTTGGTCGGCGGTACGTCGGGTACCCGTTGTTGGAAGCGTAGACAGTTTCTTCACTGTATTCTTTTGGATACTTCTTTGAACAACTGTTGTCCACCATGCACGGGCTGTTGGGGTTTAGTTGCCCACACGGCCCGTGAATCATGTGTGATGTCACACAGTCAAACAGGCGCCTGTCGGTTGCCGGGTCCGGCAAGGAGGCGCACACAACGTTGTCCACGTCTTCGGCCGTGTGCAACTTACTGTCTTCCCTGAGGATGACCAGTATGTGCGCGTGCGGCAATCCACGTTTCTGAAACTCAACAGTGTATACATAAGCGTCTATATTACCAAACACACGATTTACTATTATGTCCTGCATGAGGGCCTTGAGTTTGGCGTGAAACACCCGGGCTATGAGATCGGGTCTGTCGTTTGGAGTAGACCATCTTCCGAGGTTCTGTGTGATTTCAGGCCACCTAGGATTGCACGTAAAAGTTATAAACAGATCAGGTTTACCGTACTTACGCACAATAGCCATTGCGTCGTGATAACACCCCTTCATGTAACGCGGACTCCCGACGAATGTCGACGGTAGAATGACTCTACGGCCGACAGCCATCGGGTTGGCCTCGTCCAAATGGTGCTGTTGGTTGACATGGTCCACCAGTCCTTGATAAGCGTCAGCGAGGAGCGCTTGCTGATTTCTACGGGCATAGTTGAGATTGTTCGATTCCATCCTAACATACTGGTCACACACGTACTGCTGCAATAAAAAACCACCACCATGTATTAAACTTATGCCTTCGTGATCAGTATCGTTGTTTCCTGTATATCGAATTGCCATACGATAACACACAAACTCCCGGATAGTGTTCCGACTGCGAACTTGGTTGTTGCGGTTACCCTCTTGCATCACATTGTTGTGCCAACCGCTCTCCCCGTGCGGGAAGAACAGAGGGTACAACATGGGATCTGCGTGACATGAGCCCGCGGGTATGGTTTGCATTCGATGTTGGGGGTCAACGGGATTCCTGTCAAAAATTACCAGATTCAGGTCTCTAGGTGGTCGTCCATCGTCACCAACGAACACGGCCGCAACTTCGTTTGCGGTCGGTCGTTGGTATCGTCGCTGGTCCCTGGCTGCATCTGTAACAAAATGCATACTCACTGACCTAGGTCCCATCACTTCAGGGTTGGCATTGGCTCTTTCTTGTTCCTCCAACCACAACATGCTCATGTTCCTGTAAACACATAATATACTTATAATTCACACATTGTAATAACACCAGAAAGTGGGATAAAAATAAACATAATGCGTATAATCGGTAGTGTATGTTATTTAGTTTATCCGGAAGTACCATGTTTTTTTTTTATATATATATATAGTGTAATGTATATTGTATAATAAAAGAAATTAAAATATTACCTTTATGTATTAAGAACTGTGTGTATAGATAAAAAAAAAAAAAACCACAGCGTTTAATAACTACTAAAGTGTATGTGTATGAGTTTATCGGTCATCTTACCTAAAAGCCTGAGCGTATGGGTTGATCTCCCGAAGCATTTGGTCCAGGTCTGCAAGCAAACCTTCCAAAAGACGGTCTGCGACATCTTGTTGTCGCATTCGGGCCTGGTTGGCCTCGGCTGAGTTGACAAAGTACAACTCACAGTACCTCGGTGGCCTGTGTTCGTTGCCAACAACGTCATTGTTGACCCTGCGGTACACTTGTCCGTGGACAGTGTACACGCTTGGTCCCCGACCTGGCAACCGTCTGGGGTTGAGGTCGCTGGAGAACGCTGCGAACGCCAGTGAGTTGTTGTACCGGCGAGTCTCCCTTCGAAAGTTGGTACCTTCCTGTAAATCATCAATCAACAAATTAGTTAAACGCATAGGTGCTCGCAGCAGTACGCGCTGTCCTGTGGCGGTCACTTGACCGTTGTTACAGCACGTGGAGAAGTGACCTCTAGATGCGCGTTCGCAATGGAAGTGACGGGCGTTGCATTCTCTGCAAACTGCGTCCAAAGCACCAACGTTGTGTTGGTCCGGGAGTGGGTGTTGAACACCTGCCGGACGGTCTCTCATTGGCAAACGTTGAGCCACAGGAACACCCAGTGGAATTGGCTCGAACTGCAATGTGAGTAATAAAACTGTAATGGTTCTTATATGGTTTTTTTTATTTTATCAATATGAAATATTTATTCACTGACCTCTTCGTCGACGTCCGGAGGTAAATAGTCGAAGATGTCTGCGAATTCAAGTTCTGCCCGTGCGTCGGCCGGCAAAACATCAACGACTTCCACTTCCACGTCCATCGGGACGTCATCCATCTGGACCTCGACAACTTCCACATTGTCATCTTCCAGATGAACTTCAACAACTTCCACATTGTCATCTTCCACCTGGATCTCGACGACTTCCATGTCATTGACATCCATTTGGACCTCAATGATTTCTGCGCCGCCTTGTTCAACGGCGTTGTCAATTTCTTCGTGAACTGCTTGTTCACCGTCAGGCGCCTCATGCTGCTGTTCGACTGCCTATAAAATCATAGATGATCAGTTTAAATGAATAGTATATATAGTGATATAAAATGATAAAAATATGAGCACTTAATAATTAGGGTCAGAATGTAGAATAGCATACATGTTTTTAAACAACAATTTAATTGTTTATATGTATTTGCACTGCATAATGTAATGAATGTATTACCAGTATTGAAAAAAAATATATAAATCATAAAAACATTGTAACTAATACATTAAAAATAAAACTTAAAACAATTTAGTAACTAATAAATATTGTATAAGTATATATCTCAATTCTTTAATTTGCCCATAAATAACAGAACATAATGAGCACCATCAGTTAAACATACATAAATACAAATAAATTTAATATTTAGATCCATTTGTATAAAAATTAAATACAATAAATTAATTAAGCTTTATATTTTATAAGTGAACCTAAAAAAAAAAACTTATATATTTATAAAACCTTCCATTCCCTGTACACAATGATATGCTTTTATCTATTATGATTTTGAATTGAAACATTAATAATAGGCTAAAAAAGAAGTGTTTTTACGTTTATATTTGGTGTGGTAAAATATTTGTTAAATAAAGATATTTATTTATTTATTTTTAATTATTATATAGAATAATAAGTTAATGTCATAGCAAATAAAAGCATTTTATTGTTACAGGGAATAGAAGGTATGCATATTTAAAATACATCTATCTATACATTATATATAAATTTGTTAACAATGGTCACGTGTGGTGTTGATAGAACCATGAGTGTAATATATAAAAGTTATATATTATTGAGATAGTGAATTAAGAAATTAACTCGTTACTGCACAATGTACTTTGAAATGTTTGATATAGACATATAGATTGTAACATACTTAAAGTAAAATATTCAATGAATGTCACATAGCAATGAAATGAGTTAAGATTTAAGTTATGTCGTAGTGAATAAAAATGGCTATAAGATAGGTTAGTTATTAAATTGTTATTGCATTTCATTAAATGTATCTCAAATTTTTAATTTTCCCATAAATAAAAGAACATTATGAGCACCATCAGCTAAAGATATAATATAAATACAAATATTTAGGTATATTTGTGTTAAATTTAGTACAATAAATTAATTAAGCTATAGGTATAAGTGAACCTAAAAAAGAAAATTAAGATTAATAGGTTAAAAAAGAAGTTGAAAAAAAATTATATAAATCATAAAAACATTGTAACTAATACATTAAAAGTAAAACTTAAATAATTTATGTATTATATAAATTTGTCAAATGTAGTGTTGATGGAACCATGAGTGTAATATATAAAAGTTATATATTATTGAGATAGTGAATTAAGAAATGACTCGTTACTGCACAACATACTTTGAAATGTTTAACTTTAAAACATACAATGAATGTCACATAGCAGTGAAATGTGAGTATAATGAGTATAAGATTTAAGTTATGTTGTAGTGAATAAAAATGAAGAAGTAGATATAAAAAAATATATTTAAATAAATTCACATAACAATGTTCAAATGGTTATTTTGTTACACATGTGTACATAATTTATGTTTACTCATACTCACACTCATGATTGAACTGACATCGGCAATGAGATAAGTTTAGTGTAATTTAGTGAACAGAAAAAGAAAGAGAAAATGTTATATACACATATTAATGATATGTAACATATAAGTGAATATATGTGAAATGTTTCCTTAAAAATTATATTAGTCTGTTGTACCTACATTGTATTATTTTATTCCTTATATATATATTATATATGTATAAATATTGTAATCATAAAAAATAAATCAGTACCAATTGTTTTTGGAGATGTGTGATATTGTAGTATTGTAATACTATACAATTAAAACTAAAACTGTATTTCATAATAAACTTACTATTGACGGCACGGCTGTGCTGGTTAAACGGCGTCGATTGGCCCCAGGGAAGAAGTCAACGTGTGGAATGAAATGCCTCGAACAGAGCATGGAGTTTGGACGAACGGCAAAACCGTTGGTCTCAACAAATTGCACCCACAGACGTCTACGTGCGGCGTCCGTAGGAAATCTAAAGAGGAAAATGTAGCAATATAATAACGATACATAAAAATGTGCTTAGTGCAGTGAAAATGTGAATACTTGTGTGCTGAAACTCCAATAGCACCATCAACGTTTCCACACATGACGCAGTGTCTGACCATTGTAATAAAACTAAAAAGTATATTAAAAACATGTTCAATTTAGTAATTAGCATAATGACATGAGCAAACTGAATATTAAAAAACAAATTATTTGCAAACACTATCAAAATAATGTTTGTTATCAATGGATATGATACTACAACAGTTATTGCACGTTATTATCGGAAATACGTTAATATTATTTGAATAATTTAAAAAACGCATTCAAGTTCATACAAAATAGTTGGAAAAATGTGACTCATCACAACGGAACTATGTAAAATGCTAAAATCGTTAACAGAATGCAATATTTTCGTTAACCGTAAGATGGAAATACTCTATATCTGCGCGCAGATAATCTTCGTAAAGGTACGCAAACAGGTGCAAAGGCATGTCACCGGCGCCGTGTACGCGTTAATTTGCGATGCTCGTGGGTAATGCACAGATACAAAATGACATAACCACATAACCTATGAAAGTTGAGCTATTCGTTATTATTATGTATTCATACATACATTGCGCGTAAAACGTTAATAATAATAGTCGAAAGTTTTGAAAGTATTTTATATCGTACTCGTGTGCGTGATGTAATGAAACTATTGAAACCAATAACCTAAACAAATTGTTTACATACACGTGCATGGCCTACGCACAGTTATAGAAGGAAAATAAAATTGTACTCACCGGTCTCCAAAGTCCCAGTTATGAAAAAAAAAAAGTGAACGAATAGGTAATAAAAACTGGAGAAATTATAAGTAAATGTACTAATGAGTATAAATGTGCAAGTAAAACAAACAAAAACAAAAAAAAAATGCTACGACAACTGTATTGCACGGATGTTGAACGTAGCCTGCAGAAATCGGCCAACGGCTCGACCGTTGTCGCGTCCTCCCTCCCCACCCATCGTGTTGTACATCACGCCATCCAAAGACCTGCAATAATACAGTAAACACGTTAACCGACATTCAAACACGGTATCGCTCGTAAAGTCATAACCAACATTTTATCTAATATAAGGCGGCTATATACGAAATAACAGACATCGTAAAGTGAAATTGGGAAAGCCGTTCATTTTCAATCGACACACCGAAGACGTGAGTACATGATATTTAATTATATTTGCTAATTGTTAAGTTAGGATATAGTGACCACATGTACTGTTTTTCATAAGGCAGTATTTTTTTTACTAACAATTTTTTTTTCATTTATATTATTTTATTATGGTTCGAGCTAATGAATATTATCTAAATAATTAAAATATATTCGAATAAAAATGTAATTGAATAATTTTCAAACATAATGCTAATATACAAAATACTAATATATTCAAAGTCTTTACTCTCTAGTTTCTTCTGTAGATAGTTCTGTGTTTGCTTCAAGTAAATTTACTTTTTTTTAATTTACTCTTTAAAGAAGATTTGCAATGCTTATTATTTTTTATTTTTTTTTTTAATACGTAAATAATATATTCGAATAAAAATGTAATTGAATAATTTTCAAACTTTAATGCTAATACAAATGTACTTGAATTGTTTACTCTAGTTTCTTTTTAGATAGCTCTATGTTTGATTCATTTATAGTATTTTTTATTTATTTCAAATAAAAGAAGATTTACAACCGTGAACTTAAAATACTATTCTTTTTAAATACGTAAATGTTTTAATTACCAAAATACCAACTGAATAATAACCATATGTTTAAAAATTATTCGAATACGATAATCATTCGAAACATTTGCATTATTTTATTGAAATTAAATATGTAGGAAAGTTATAAAAATATGTTTGTATATGTGGGTTACCACGTTACGTTAGGGAGAACGATATGTCTTAATTAATTATAACTTATTTTAGAATGGAGAACCTGAACATCGGGTCAATAAACAATTGCTCGGGTTTGCAGGTGAATTACTACGGTAATTCACGACCGGGAGTAATCCCTGCAAACCCGGGCAGCTGCAATAAAAAGACCGTACGCCGTAAGTTTATCGAAAGTTAACTTACCTCATGTACAAATATTAATAAAAATTCTATAATTTTTCTATTTAAGGTTGCTTCAACTGCAACGGGTACGGTCATATTGCCCGCAAATGTGAGTGTTTTATATTATATTTATATTACATTTTACTTTCTATATGTGCTTTTCGTAAGAAGTTTATTAAATTGTATATTCGTGTTACAGGCAAAAAGTCAAAAAAAAAATCCAAAGGGGCGGTAGGCTCCTCCGGCAATAAGCCGGAGCGGGTTGCGGCGGAGGTCCCCCCAGGTGCGGCAGCAGAGGCCCCCCCAGGTGCGGCAGCAGAGGCCACCACAGGTGCGGTGCCTGCAGAGGCCCCAGGTGATGAACCAGAGCAGGGCCCATGTACGACGGCGGAGGCGGCCAAAAAAAAAAATGTAAGTAATATTGTTTGTGCTTAAAATTATTTTACTATTATTGTAATAAAAAAATGTATTTAATTTTTTTTTTTACAGCAAAAACAATAATTTATTTTTTTTACTATATATATAATGACAATTTTTATACCTACTATTTTAAATTAACTTATATACTAAATTTATACATACACACACACACACACACACATTATGATACATATAATAATAAATATTTATACAATTTCCCACTTATATATAAATCACTTTTTTTTTAAATGTTTTTTTATTTAAATACAAAATATACCAATATTATTTTATATATATTTTTAAATTTTAAATTTTTTATACACACACTCACAAATATTATATAATAAATATTTATACAATTTCCCACTTATATATTGTGGACATATTATATTATATTAAATTAATAAATTATATGTAAACTATTAAACCTATTTTGTTAAATGTTATTATACACTGTTATGAGTAGTAGGTGGGGCACTCTGGTACACTTTATCATAATTATCAGAAATAGATCACAAGATTGATTTTAAACACAAAAAGATCACAAGATAGTTTTTAATCAGAAAATCATCATAAACTTCACACTTTATCATAATTATCAGAAATAGAACACAAAATGATATTAAACACAAAAGCTCAGTAAAACTGTTTTTAAACACAAAAGATCAGAAAAATGTTTTTAATCAGAAAATCATCATAAACTTCACACTTTATCATAATTATCAGAAATAGAACACAAAATGCTATTAAACACAAAAAGATCACAAGATTGATTTTATCACAAAAAGATCACAAACTTCACACTTTATATATTTTATCACAAAAAGATCACAAGATTGATTTTAATCACAAAAAGATCACAAACTTCACACTTTATCATAATTATCAGAAATAGAACACAAAATGCTATTAAACACAAAAAGATCACAAAATGAAATAGAACATAAAAAGATCAAAAAATAAATATTCAAAATATCTAAATAAAATGATCAGAAAAACTATTTCCAATCAATCTATCATAATTGAATACCTTAGTTAAAGGAATTGAAATGTATAATAAACAATGGATACAACTATCAAAGATTTTAATAAATTACAACAAAATGAAATGCAAAACGAGATAAGAAACTCTATATTAAATAATAAATGTTATGTACATTTTTGTAAATATGAATACTATGAAAATAATAATAAAAATATTAAAATAATGAAATATAATCTAAATACAATTCCTATTAAAGGAAATATTTTAATTGTCGATCATGGTAACAATATTTCTGGAAATGGAAAACCGTATGCTTCTAAAATACTAGAATCACCTACATGGCTCGAAATTTGTAAGATAGCTAATGATTTAATAATTACAACCGGTACTTTTTATTTTAAATATCTCCATGATATTTGTGTTGTTCAAGATTTAGGAAATATAAAAATATGTAGCCTTGGTATGGGAGGTACAGATTCCGATTTCAAAATGATTAGAATATAATTATATTGAATCATCAGATTTTTAATAGAATTGTTCTATTAAAAAAAAAAAATTTTTTTTGAAAATGATGTTACACTATGAGACTATGAGGGGGACTTTTAAAGAATTAAAATCAAAAACGTTTAATGTAAAAATGAACATTCTAACATAAATAACATCGGATTTATACTTAAATGAAAAATATGAAGTAGGGGGTAAACTTTTAATATGTAGTGCAGATAAGCATATAAATCATATTTGTGCTGTTCCGACTTGAAAATATCAAATATTAAATGAAATATTGGAATTCAAAATAATAATAATAATAATAATAATAATAATAATAAAAAAAATGCAAAAAATCTGTAAAATCATTCCCAGCTTTACAGATACCCGTTATGAAAAAAGGAGGCCGGAACTCTTTTACAGATATCTGTAAAGCTATCGTGGGAGGGAGAAATTATCCAAGTGTTGTTGATCATCAACTACAGTTTTTCAGTAGAACTAGATATGTGGGCGCCTACACCTATCCAATTTACTGTAAACGTCTTCAAAGCATGATTAAATTAGCAGGAGAATATGCGGCGCCACACATTCCCCACTAATTACAATCTTACTAAGAACACATTTAAAACAAACGCATTAACTGACCAGGCTACAACACTTGGACATGTATAAATGATATTTAAACACTATTTAAATAATTCGATAAATAAAAACCTCATAATATATATATACATAATATATATGATAAGATATTCAATACCGGATGTTAAAAAACTAATCAGTCTAGCTACACAAACGTTGATATATTATATATTATTATTATTATTATTATACGTAAATATTATTATACGTAATTATTCAACGTACATTATTAATGTAACAACGTCAAACGTCCAACGTCCAACGTCTTATGTTGAACATCTACGTTGTTACGTTGAACATCTATGTTGTTACGTTGAACATCTACGTTGTTACGTTGTTACGTTGTTTTGAAAAAAAAAATTTTTATTAAAAAAATTATATATTTACTTATATAAATAAGAAATGGAAATGGAAAACTTTAAAGCAACTTTAAATAAAATCAACAATGAACATAATTTTATAAAATGTAGTGATTTGGAACAAGGAAAACCGTACGTAGTAAAATGTTTTAAAAAAATTGATACAATGTTTGGTAAAAGATTATCTGTTGTATTAAACGATGATGATTTATTAACTTTACCTGATAGATATACAAACGAATTTACAGAAGAACAAATAACAATGTATAATGACAAAAATTCAAAAATTAAACTTAATCTTATTTATAATGAAAAAAAATTAAAAAATGGTAAAAAAATGCATGTTATTAAATTTTAATAAAATAAAATAAATTTGAATAAAAAATAAATTAACTTTTATAAATGGTATTTATAAAAGTTAAAAACGGCTGCATTAGGTTATCACATCCAAAATTCAATGCTAATAATAATTTTAAAATAGGTCTCGAATCAATGTTTTTAAAAGAGTTAAATTTGATAAATATTGAAACAGATTGTAAAATAAAAATTGATGATAGAGTAGTACATATAAAAAAAGATAAATATACTATTTCAAATTTAAATAAACTAATTGAACCGGTATTTTTATCATTTCAAAATAAAAAAATTCAAATTAAATCCCCATGTTATTATAATTTAGATGAAAAATTGAAAGAATATTTAGGTTTTCCAAACACAACATTTGATTTTTCATTAGTTGGTAATAAAACAATGTATATACCTACTCCCGATGAAAAATATATAAATATTGATAAAGAATATACATTTACAGTAGATAAAGATAAATCAATTTATAAAATACCTATTGGTATTTATTCAATAAAAGAATTAGAAACAATATTGAATTATGATAAAAATTATAACACAAAACTTATATTTAAAAAAAATATATTAAATATTAGTACTAAATATAAATATAATTTTGATAATGATTTATTAAAATGTTTAGGAATGTTTTATATTGATACTGCACCTAATTTGTCTTCATATATTTTAAATAATGTAGATCGATAATGATGTATGTAGGTGTTAATGAACCAAAATTGTATACACAAGGTTTTTTAAAAAATATAAGTGGTGCTATATTTACTCAAAGTAATGAAATAATTGGACCTGAAGAAATAATTAATAAAACAGAAATAAATGGAAACTATTCAATTGAACAATTAACAAGTTTATTACCTTCGACTATCAAATTACAAAATGATAATAATTTTATTTCATTAAGTTCAAAAAATTATTTTTTATTAGACAAAAATTTACAATTAAGTTTAGGGATTGGTAATGATTATTTATATACACATGTAGGAGAAAAAGATATATTAAATAATAATAATATAAATAATAATAATATAAATAAACAATTATTAGAAGTACATTGCAACATAATTGAAAAATCTGTTTCATCTATTAATGAAAAGGTTATCGAAGATGAGCTTTTGTTTGTTTTTTATTATGATTCTAATAATCTTTTTATAAGATCTAATCCAATAATTTACAGACAAGTAAATGTACGCACTATTCAAAAGATAGAAATATATATTATTGATCAAAATAATAACGTTGTTAATTTTGATGATTTTATTGTTAATCTTGATCTAATTGAAGAAAAAACAAAATAAATATAAATATAAAAATATTTTTCAATAGAAATATTTCTATTGAAAAAAAAAAAAAACATTATTTAATCACTAAAAGATTCTTCAATTGTACCTTTTTCAATATCAAATAAAAATTCATCTTCTCTGACGAAAAAAACATAACAAATTGTGTTTTTAGGTAATTCTTCATTTAAATCAATATGTAAAATAATATTTTTCTTAGTTGCAGAAATATTTGTTGGTTGTCTACTCAAGTTAACAAGATATATTGCTCTAAATTTTTTAAAATCGTTTGGATTATTATACATTAACGGATGTTCTTGATGATTTTTAAGATAATTTCTTTTATACTCCATCAAACTCTCATAAGCTACACAAAATTTATCATTCTTAAAATCTAGATCTTGAGTTTCTTCAGGATAACGTTTTCCATTTATTTCAAACCAATAATTTTTTACATTACAATGATCAAATTCGCAAGGATCATGATCTTGTGTATTTAATTTGTTTGTTTGAAATACTACACCTGCAAACTTAGGAGAATTAGAACTTCGATTTTGATTTGATAAATCGAGTTTTATAGTTTTTCCTGATATATTTCTTTCTTCAATATTTTGCCATGATCTAAAAATAAAAGTATATAATTTTTCTTGAGACAATTTTGTTAACTCATTTATCAATAAAACTTTATGAACTCCATATTCAATAATTGGAATTTGAAGTGTAAATTCTTCAATAATAATCTTTCCATCTTCTGTTCCTGTTATAACTTTTTTTAACAAAGCATCATCATCTGTATTTCTTGTAAAAATTATTTCCATATCACCTTTGAAAACCGGACATTTTACGTCTTTAAAAAATCCTAACCCAAATTGTGATAGTTTACCCATAGCATTAAAATAACCTCCGCCTTCAAATTTGCTTGCAAATCCTGAGTTTATAGTTGGTCCATTTTGATCTACTAAATAACTTACCACACCTTTAATTGTACTAGTAATTCCTACATATTCACATTCATCCAATACTTTATCATTTTTTTTAACTATAATATTAGAAAATAAATATGCAACAAAATTATCGATTAGTTGTATTTTTGTTCCTTTAGGATAATCTTTTCCATCTTTTTGCAAATATCTACCATAAATGAAAAATTTTGTATTTGCAATATTCAGAAAATCATCCATACAATCTATTCTAAAAGTTATAGTTTTATTAGGTGTATTAAGTTGTGAATTATTCACAGGTAAAAAAGTTTTATATTGAGCTCTTTCAATATGTTGATCATATTTTTTAAAAATATTATACATTATTGTTTATAATAGTAAATATATATATTTTTTTTAATAAATGAATAAAGTTGTAGTAAAGAAATTTATTGAAGATGAAAATAAAGAACAATCTTTATTTGAAATACCTTCACGTGGTTTATTAGTAGGACCATCGGGTTGTGGTAAAACAACTCTGTTGTATAATCTGATTATAAATTATTGGATACCATATTTAAATCTATATTTGTTTACAAAAAATATTAATCAACCAGTCTATAAAAAATTAAAAAAAATATTTGATGACATACCTTCTATAATCACTCATTTTTCTAATGATGATATAATATCTGTAGATGATTGTGAAATCAATAGTTTAGTGGTTTTTGATGATTTTCTTTTAGAAAATCAAAAGTTGATAAAAGAATATTTTATAAGATCGAGATCAAAAAATATTAGTGTTATTTATTTAACACAAAATTATACTTCAGTAGACATAAAAACAATAAGAAATAATTTGAATGTTTTAATTGTTTTTAATCAGTCAAATTATTATATTGAAAAAATATGGTCCGATTTGATTAGCAAAATAATACCATTAGAAAAATTTAAAGAAATTTGTAGAACTTATTGTAAAACATATGATAAAAAAAATAAAATTAAAACATATGGTTTTATAACAATAGACTTAATAAAAAATTTAATCTATGACAATAAAGGTAATGATATTTTAAATATCGATGAACGATGATAATGTTTTTTTATTTTTTTGTGTAATAAATGGATATTACACAAATTCAAAATAAATTAAAAAAAAAAATAAAAAAAAATTTAAAAGTTACATTTATGAAGGAGCCATCAGAAACACAAAACAATTTTAAGAAAGGAACTAATTTAGAAAACGAAACAGAAATAATGAAAAAAATAATTCATATTAAACAAAATTTACAAAAAACTTATAAAAAATCAGATTTAGAACAAAAAGAAAAAAAATTAAATGTTATAAAAAAAGATGAAGATGAAGGTGAAAATAATATTGAAAAATTAAATATTCACCAATCTTCACCAACAGAGTTAAAAAACATAATTAATATTAAAAAACAATTACAAAATAACTATAGAAAATCAATTTTAAACGATAAATATAATTCAGAAGAAAAAGTAAAACATTATGAACCAATATTAAAAGCATTATCAAATGTTGAATCATCTGTTAATGATGTTAAAGAGGTTGCTATTAAAACTGATAATGATATTCAAAAAATGATAATACCTACTCCTTATAAATCAAGAAATCCAGAATTACAAAGATTAATGAGTACAGAAGAGACTTTTGGAACACCAAAAAATTCTGGTAAAAAATCAATAACTAATTCCCCAATGCTTAAAAATACTATAAAATTAGGTCCTATTGCTACAAAATATGTACCAACAGTAAAAGATAAGAACTGTTTTGGAATATATTATGATGAGAAAATTGAAGAATACATGTTTGGGAAATGTATAATAACATTTGAAAATGATGATATATTTTTAAATGGAAAAAAATATGAAGGAACGACAGGTTTGTGGAGATTATTGACACATACAGATGTTACCAGACCTGAATGTTATACAAATGATGATTTTGAAATATATAAAAAAATGTTAATTGAAACTGATTCTATATATCAAAACAATGATAAATCGACAGGAAGAGCTAAATCAAGTGGAGGAGCAAAATATATATCAATGATTAGCGATATTTGGAAAGAAATTATCGAAAATAAAAAAACAAAAACAAAACCAACAGGAGATGGTTTAGTAAAATACACAGATGATCATATTGAATATCATTATATTAATAATATGAAACAGTTAACAGATAGATTACAACTTATGTCTGCAGAAGAAAGAGCAGGAAATAATAATTTTCATAATGAAAAACTTGGTATTCTTCGTTTATGTAAAACAAGTCTGGAAAAAATTATTGATACTCCTAAAGGTATTGAATATTTATTACTATATGTAACAAACTTACCAAAAGAAGTTGTAAAAATACCAAAAGATTCCATAGTAAAAAAAATATATTTTATATCAAATGAAGAAAGAAAAGGAAATAATATTTATCATGATGAAAAACTTAATATTCTTAATATTTGTATTAGAGAAATGGAAAACATAATTGATATTCCCAATGGTGCAGATTATTTGTTTTCATATGTTTCATGTTTACCAAAGAAAATTATAAAAGGTTCAGGATTTATTAATGATTTTTTGAATTGTTCATATTTGCCTGAATTGCATTGGCCTGGTTATAATTACTTAGGACCAGGAACAAAATTAGAAAAAAATAAAAAACCTATAAACAAATTAGACGAAGCTGCAAGAGATCATGATTATTTTTATAGAGATCATAAAGATACTAAAACAAGACATGAAGCTGATAAAATTTTAGAACAAAAAGCAATGGAAAGATTTGATGCTCCTGATAGTTCTATGTATGAAAAAATTCCAGCTCTTTTTACTACATATGCAATGAAAGGAAAAAGACGTTTAGGAATGAATTTAATATTTGAATAAAATTTTAATATTTTGTATAATAAAATGTATTTTAAATTAACTGAAAACCAGAAAAAAAAGCTGGCTGAAGCTTGTAAAAATAATACTAATGCAATAATTCAAATTGCTAGTAATAAAATATATAAAGGAGAAAATATTTTTTATTTAGATCAAAATCAAATAGATAAATTAAAAAACAGTAAGGAAAAAAAATCTGGAGTAAGGTTAGAGATTACTCCAAAGCAAATTAGAAAAAAAGAAGGGGGATTTTTACCTTTAATTTTACCTTTTATAGAAGCTGCAGCAGTAGCCACTCCAGCTATAGTTGCATTGTATGATAGTTATAAAGATAGTAAATATAAGGAAAAAATGGAAAAAGAAACAATTCGACACAATAAAGAAATGGAAAAAAATAAAGGTTCTGGATTGAAGAAAAATCAAAAAAAAAAATCGAAAAAATCGAAAAAATGAATAATTTTGATATAACAAATTTTAGAAAAAATATTAAAAAATTTAAAGGAGTTTATACAGTTTTTTGGAGCAAAGAAAAAAATATAAATATTGAACCGCTAAGTAATTTTGATATAAATCAATTTGGAAATAAAATAAAAAACTATAGAGGGTGTTTCATGAGGGATGAATTACCTATGAAATCATGGGTAAATGAATGTGGAGTTCTTAATTTAAATAATTCTACTCAAAACGGTTCTCATTGGGTTGCATGGAAAAAAATAAAAAATAAAAAAATATATTTTGATTCTTTTGGAATTCAACCTCCAAAAGAAGTTGTAAAATATTTGGGTAAAGATAATCTATGGTATACCGATAGAAAATTTCAAGATTATAATGATCCTCCTATATGTGGACATTTGTGTTTAGAATTTATTGACAATTATAAAAAATTTATTTAAAAAATAATTTACTACGATTTTTTTTTTTAATAGAACAATTCTATTAAAAAATTAATATAAAAAAATAATTAATATAAAATGGAAGATGATCTAATACATTGCCATAAATGTAAAAAAAGAACAAAAAATATTAATGCAACTAAAATTCAAACAGTTAACGGTCGATGGAGAATTTCATCAAAATGTTTCATTTGTAACACAAATAAAAGTAAATTTATAAAAACTCCTGAGATTAAACATTCTAATAACTCAATAATTTCTAATAAAAAATTAAATGATACAGATAAATTGTTATTAGCTAAAGAAATTCATAAACCAGTTAGAATACGATTTCCTAAAAGGAGAATTTTTACTAAAGGTATTGATGATTTATGGGCTGTTGATTTAGTTATAATGAGAAATTATTCAGATCAAAATGAGGGTTATTGTAATATAATAACTGTTATAGATACTTTTTCAAAATTTGCATGGGCTTTTCCACTAAAAAAGAAAGATGGAATTAGTGTTTCAAAAGCTTTAGAAAAAATAATAGAACAAGCCAAAACACAAAATCATCAAACACCAAAATTACTTCACGCAGATAAAGGCTTAGAGTTTGAAAATAAACATTTTAAAAATGTTTTGAAAAAATATGGTATTCATATGTATCATACACAAAACGAAGAAAAATCAGCAATTATTGAAAGGTTTAATAGAACATTAAACGGGAAAATGAGATTATGTTTTGAAGTTCAAAAATCTAAAAAATGGATAAATATTTTACAAAATTTATTAGATGAATATAATTTCAAAGACATACATCGATCCATTGGTATGAAACCTTGTGAAGTAAATAAATCTAATGAAAACGATGTTCTACACAAATTATTTCTTACAAAAAATAAACCTAAACCAAAAATTAAATTTAGTGTGGGTGATAGAGTAAGAATAAAAGCTTATAAAAAAACATTTGGTAATAAATATAGTAATAATTGGACAAGAGAAATATTTATAATTAAAGAAATTTTAAACACAAATCCTATAACATATAAAATTATAGATTTAAACAATGAAGAGATTGAAGGGAGTTTTTATAACGAAGAGTTGCAAAAATCAAAATTTTAAATATTATTTTTAATAAAAATTATTCTATTAAAAATAACAAATGTAAAAAAATAATATGGAATATAATAAATGGATGATTTAAATGAAATTGAAACTTTAGTTAAAGAGAATGATAATATCAATAAAATGGATAACAAAAAAACATATCCTACCAAAAATTGTGATAAATGTAATTTAACAATTGGTTGCAAAAGTTGGGCTTCTCATTTGAAATCATATCGACATCAAAAAAATGATAAAGATCAATCAATTGTACTTTTTAGATTTAATAAAACATACAATGGTATACCAATTAATCATGAAAAACATATAAATTATAATTATTTGAAATTAATGAAAAATGATATAAAAAAATATGTGAAAAAAAATTCAAAAAAAGATAATTTATATGTTAATTTTTGTGCTTTTGAATACTATGAAAATACTGAAAAAGTTAAATATAATCTACATAAAATTCCAATTGATGGAAATATATTCATTATTGATCAAGGGAACGATCAATTTGGAAATGGAAATCCTTATATTTCGAAATTATTAAATTCACCAACTTGGTTAGAACTTTGTAAAATAGCTAATGATTTAATAATTACAACAGGTGATTATACTCATCATTATCTAGAAAATATTAAGATTGTTGAAGATTTAGGAAATATTAAAATGTGTAAGTTTTTTATGGGATCTTAATATTAAAGGTGGACACTTCTTTCTTTTTTTAAAAAAGGACTTTAGTTAAAGGAAGTGATATACATAATAAATATCATGCTCGGATAGCTCAGTAGGTAGAGCATTAGGCCTTTAACCTAAAAGTCCAGGGTTCGAGTCCCTGTCCGGGCGATTATTTACTATATTTAAATACTATTTTTTAATAGAAATTATTCTATTAAAAATTAATGATCACTTTCATTTAATTGTAACCGTATGGTATTGTATCATAATCTGGTAATATTATTCTTTTATCATAGCCAAACGAGAATTTTTTTGTAACTTTTTTATTAACTATATTTTTAGTAAGTGTATCACGTGTTATTTGATTATATTCTAATTCTATATTATTATCTTTATTTTTTTGTTCAATTAATTTTATCATCGATTCACCGTTAAGTTTTAACAAATTTTGATAATTCAAAGTAAATCCTTTTATAACTGTTTTAAATTTATTATCGTTTGTTTTATAATAATAACTTTTAGGTCCTGTCGATGCCCAATCTGTTATATGTACATTTTCACCTAATTCGTCAGTCCATTCTCCCAACATTGTTCCTGTTTTAACTAAATTACCACCGTTATCTATATAGAAAATAGAATCTGTATCAAAATAAACTACAGTTCTACCTAATTTATCTAACATTTTATATAATCTTAATCTCGCACTAGATGTTGTAAATAAAGCTATTAAAATATTTGTATTATGAAAATTCTCAACGTAATAATCTTTATAATTATAGCACATTTGTATCATATTGTCGTTTAATATTTTTATATTGATATTTTCTAATCTATCATCTAATAATATTTTATAAAACTGTTGTGGGTCTGTAACAAACTCATTTTTTTTCATTTTTTGTCGTTGACCAAATTTTCCCCATAAACTATTTAAACACAGTTTTGCTACAGCTCGTCTACCTGGATTATCTCCTATTTTATATTTATCTAATAATATGCCCAATTTATCGAAAATTATTTTTATATACTCTTCATTAGAACTATAATTATGTTTTGAACTTTCTAATTTTATTTTCATAAAATTATTAACATACTTTTTAAATAAGTCTGTTGTTTTTTCTTCGAAATTCCAGACTTCGTAAATTTTTGTTATTATGTATCCTTTTTCCAAAGCTTTATTAACTTCATCTGTTGTCCACGTTCCTATAAATTGTCTTTCGTTTTTAGAATGATCACATCTTTGATTTTGATCTACAGCACATTTATAACACAAAGGAAATAATAACTTTTCACTTTTTTCCAATTTTATTTTAACTGGAAGTACAGGATGATAAAGATTTCTTGGAGGTAAAATTTTACATTTAATTAATCCAAACCAATTTTTATCATATAATTTTGGTTTAAATATTTTTTCAGGATGACCAACAGGATAGTAATCATAATAATTCACAGTTGGATATAAACTACATACATCAATATAACGAATTTTTGTATTTTTTACTCTTAATTTTGTGGCGTTTGTTCTACCTCCAAAGAAAGCATCTCTAGGATTAATAGGGTCAGCTATATCAACTTTTTTCATATTTTTGTATGTAGTACTATTTATCCAATCACATTCCCATTGCTCAACAAGATTATAACCTGCATTTTTTATTGTCGTACTTCTGTCAATTGTTTTTTGATACAAATCCTCCATTGTTTCATGATTTATATTATTTATAGTTTCTCTATCTTTATAACATTTAGTACAGCCGTGCCAAAAACAACCATGATATTGATAAACTGTTTTTGATTTATTATCAAATCCATCTACTTTAGCCCCTGCTATTATTTTTTCACCGCCATTTAATGCATGTGAGATATTTTTATTATTAAAATGTTGTAACCACGTTATCGATTGTTTTGAATAATTTTCATTTTTTTCTTTATCTAAAGCAGCTATAGTATATTTTAACAAATATCTTGATCTATAGATAGCCATACAAACACCTGCTATAGTTGTATATCGAAAAGGATCAATATTAGCAATTTCTAAAAATTGTTTTCTTAATTCTAAACATCCTCTTCGTAGAATATCTACATCTGAATTACAGTAAGCCTCTAATTCTTCTTTAAAATTAAATATATAATTTTCATTAATTTTATCATCATACCATTTTTCAAATACTTGTTTATCATCTGTTTTCATTGTTTCGTATCCATAATATTTTTTATCGGGTAATATACCAATATAGTTTTGATTTTCTACTGTATTAAAGAAATGTGGAAAGTAACCTTTTTTCAGTTCTTTAAGACCAAAAGTTTTAGGAAAACTACTGAGTGGACCTTGAATAAAATTAGAACTATCTATTATTCTTATACTTAAATATTTAATTTCTAATAACATTAATTTTGTACCATTATAAATCGTAAAAGGTCTTAAAGTGTTATCAACCAAGTATTTTAATATAAATTGTGAATCGTATCCTTTTGCGTAATGTGCTATAAATGTATAACCCTTATATTCCTCGGATATTACATGTTTACAAAATTCTTCATTTGTATCAAACATAATTTTATTTCCTTCAAAATCATGAGCAATTATTTTATTTGCGATATGAGTTTCTGTTTCTTGTTGAGCTTCATAATCAAAAAACAAATATTTTTCTGTGTAACTACAAAGCCTATTTCTATTGCCTTTAATATTCGGTATTTTTTCATCGCATTTACAACAACCAACACATTTACCTCCTTTTTGCGATCTATGTTGCATATAACATTGATGTTCATTTATTTTCACTTCTTCTAAACAATTTCTACATTCACTATAACCACATTTATGTTTCTTATCTCTTAATACTATTCTATTACAATCAATACATTTGTATACATAATCACATATATAGTTATGATTATCTAAACATTCTTGATTATAACAATATCTATTACATTTTTCACAATATATTCTATTTTTCGAACTACTTGAATGTTCAAATCTTATACCAAAATATGTACACAATTTACATATTTTGTATTCTATAGCACATTTATGTTTATCTTTATTTTGATATGGTTTATCACAATCTTCACAATAATAAGACGATCCGTAAAAACCTTTAGCTGATTTAATAACATCAAAATGGTTTCCATTATTGTACAAATAAATTTTAGTTTCTTTATCATCGCCCTTATAAATTAAAGTATTTAAATTTTCAGCACATATAACATTTATTTGTATATCTAGTGTGCGTTCCACATTCTTAATATCAGTCAACGTAAAACCTTCTTCGTTATATTCTGTTAACATATTACATAATTCTAAAGCTAAATCTTTTTGAATTTTTCTACCTATCTTCAATTGTTTAATTTTATTAGAATCTAATTCATGTCCTAAAATGTTATTTGTTTGAGTAGATAATGCAACAACAATAGCTCTCGGGCAACATAAATTATCATCGTTATTAATCTGAATAATACTATTTTTTGTTTTAATATTTTCTGATAAATTTATTATTTTTGTTCGATTTGAACCTCTTGGTATTTTTACTAATTGAACTTGAAAAGTAGTTTCTGTAATATCAATTGTTTCATCTGAAGTTAATATGTTACCAACTATTGATTTTAAGTTGGTTAAAAAATTGACAGATTTCATACCAGTAGATATAGTATTTTTTAAATTTGGATTCATCACTATAATATTTATTTGATCACCTTTTTCATAATTTGAATTTTTTTTGGACAAGTTTTAACATAGAATCTAGAGCTTTATGTGTATAATCAATTTTGTATTTTGCATTACTTAGTTTTAGATCTTTTATTAACGCTTCTTTAAAACGAATTTTATAATCAGCTTCGTGTATCTTAAATTTTTTTTGGACCTGTTTATTCAATTGAATTACATCTATCAACTCAAAAACCTCTGGTGTTTTTTCTAATGAACTATTAAAATAATTTTCTTCAGTGAAAAATGTTTTTTCTAACTTCTGAAACGGATTATTGTTTAATGAACTATTATCAGTCTTGAAAATATCTTCTTTAAATTTACTAAAAGGTTGTTGTTTGTTGATATTTGTTATTAAATTATCTTTATTAAGTTTGTAAATAGACCTTATACCATAACTTCTTGCTAATGATTTAAGCTCAGAAATTTTTAAATCACGAATTGTATGACCTTTCCTTATTCTTGATATAAGATCAATTTTTTTAAGGGTACTATATCCCTTAAGTTTTGCCTCTTTTGATATTGACTTAAGCTCAGAGACTTTCATATTTTCTAATTTTCTTATAGAATTTATTTGTTCCATTGTTTATTATAATTTTTATTTTTATTTTTATTTATTCAATTCCTTTAACTAAGGTATTCAATTATGATAGATTGATTGGAAATAGTTTTTCTGATCATTTTATTTAGATATTTTGAATATTTATTTTTTGATCTTTTTATGTTCTATTTCATTTTGTGATCTTTTTGTGTTTAATAGCATTTTGTGTTCTATTTCTGATAATTATGATAAAGTGTGAAGTTTGTGATCTTTTTGTGATTAAAATCAATCTTGTGATCTTTTTGTGATAAAATATATAAAGTGTGAAGTTTGTGATCTTTTTGTGATAAAATCAATCTTGTGATCTTTTTGTGTTTAATAGCATTTTGTGTTCTATTTCTGATAATTATGATAAAGTGTGAAGTTTATGATGATTTTCTGATTAAAAACATTTTTCTGATCTTTTGTGTTTAAAAACTGTTTTACTGAGCTTTTGTGTTTAATATCATTTTGTGTTCTATTTCTGATAATTATGATAAAGTGTGAAGTTTATGATGATTTTCTGATTAAAAACTATCTTGTGATCTTTTTGTGTTTAAAATCAATCTTGTGATCTATTTCTGATAATTATGATAAAGTGTACCAGAGTGCCCCACCTACTACTGTTATGTTTTACATTATGTATAATAATAATTCCAAAAAAAATCTGATAAAATCACTTTCTTTTTAAAAACGTTTTTGTAATTAAATATATTTTTGTGTTGTATCGTATGGTATCGTATGTGTTTTAAAATATTTTATTATTGTATTTATGTTTGTTAAGTCTGTTAAAATAACATTGCCTCGTACTTATTGCATATTTTTATTATTATACAGGGTGATTCTTTTATCAAACAACACTCATTATTTCAAAAAGTATTAACTTTTTTCAATTTTTTTTTTTTCAAAATTTTTAGTTTTATGCTTTTCTAAAACTATGTAAAATTTTTATTTTTTTCACTTTAATATTTAATAGTGAAATCACTATCAACTTTTGATTTTCAAATGGCAACCTATACTTAAAATGTTATAAAATAGTAGGGATATTTTTTTTATGAATTCTAACGTTTAAATTACTATTTTTCATTTAACCGTTAGCGAGTTATAGCTGCTCAAAGTTGGGCGGTTTGAGGTTTTTAGGTGTTAGTCCCAAAGGTTATTACGGCTGTGAGACATTGATTAGAACACAATTATTAGATTATAATTATAAAGACCAGTAGTTCAAATTATAAAATGTTATCGTTCGACCAAAGGTACTAATATCGTTGTAGTTTAATTTGTACCTCCTACTACCTACACGAACTATACGAACTATGGACTATCGTGGACTATCCGACTATGGCACTGTATCCGTAATATCAAAAATTATGATTAATAATAAATCAGATGAAACAGATCTTATCATTTTAAATTTTTATTATGATAACAATATCATAATATGAAAATACTTCCTAAACCACTACCATGATTAAAGTTATCTTTAATCGTGACCACTAAACATGACAAATGATAATACTTTAATCACAGATAAACTCTCATCCAACCAAACCGTTGGGTATTCCCAATAAAAATAGATAATACAATTGTTTACTTTTCAGTTTTCAGTGCTATACTGCTATGGCCTATATTAATAATATCAAATATGCCAAATAATGGTTTTTAACTTTTAAACAAAAAAATATAAAATTCATGTGACATTTAGTTTAATAAGTTTAATTTAAATCGTCTTTTCTGTGATTGAAAATTCAATTTTATTATTTTATTACTTTCATTGCTAACGTAAAGAGTAAACACGTCATACGCCAACATTCATAATATAATTAAATATTGAAACATTTATTCTCTAATATAATGTTGTTAAATAAATAAAAATTATATTAAATATGATGGGTAATCTAAGTAGTTTTTTTATGACGTATTTTGTTTAACTATTTATTTAAACCTAAGTTTCATTTAAATTGCTATTACACATGTGAATATTATTCTACTTGACGACCTATCAGGAACTTGGAATAATTTATTGGTAAGTTTTAATAATTTTGTAAAAAGCTTTAAAAATTATAATAAATAATAATAATGTATTTAAAAAATTTTAATTTCAGTTTTATCAGTTCTATACAATTTTTATTCAAATGTATATCGATAGACAATATTATAAATGTATATCGATTGACAATATTATAGATCTATTATGTATTACCTATTTATAAGTTGATAATACATAGCTTGTTTTAAAATCAAGTTGCATTGTAACTGTACAACTATTGGCTTTAATTAATCTAGAATGTTTGTTGCATACAAAAATTCTAAGATAATTACAAGCATGTACTAATAAGAATATTCTTGGACATATGACTTGAAGAATATACATATTATACTACAATTGTATTTAGAAAAATTGAGAACAATGTGAAAACTAAAATAATACTATACAACTGTTAAAAATACTATATTGGATTTTAATATTCCAACATATAACAACATCGATCATAGGTATGTATAAATATTTTTTATTTGTAACATTATTCAATTTTAAGAGGAAGTTATTAAGTTTTTATTATCTTTTTTGTAGATAATCTAGTTAATTTCAAAGAAGCGTAAAATAATCAAGTCTGCCCGATTACATCCTAAGGAAAACTGTAACCTATCAATAAATAATATGTAAAGAAAATTGTGAATGATAAAAAAATATTGTAAATGCTAGTATACTAAATTTTAATACTTCATATTATGCAGTTAAATTAAATATGGGGCAGCAACATTAATCATTAAAACTTATGTTTAATAAAAATAAAAATAATTATAATATATTAATATGTATAAATAGAGTAAATTAAATGATTAATGTTTTAAAAAAAAAAAAACTATCACATAATATGTATATTATGATTATCACTAAGTATATACTTGTTTATATATGTGTATACTCATTACTCAATTGACAATTTAAATATTAAATTAAATATATTTTTAAAATTATATTTAGGTATTACATAGTAGTTAGTAATATACAAAATAAACATTGTTTTAACAATTGTAAATGGTTAATGTTGTTGCCTATTTATTGCTAATTATTAAGTTATTAATTATTACTATTAAATTTACATATCTAAGTTGATATATTATTGGTGCCACTTTTAAATGTTACTATTGTTTTAGGTCTGGGGTTAATGGAGAATTTGTTCTGAATTTCTTGAACACATGTTTATCATTACTCATATTTTGCATAACTGCTTAACGAAAATTTTGATTAATCTGTGTCATCAAATTTGGAATAGATTTTTCATAATCCTGGACTTTAAAATGATATTGACATTTTATAGTGGTTACTAATAATATAAAATAAAATTAATTAGGGATTTATTGTTACTAGGGCCCGGTTTTTAATGTAAACAATTAATTTAAGAATATGAACATATTTATGCATTAACAATATAATATATATTGTTTGTGAATATTATATTAATGTGTATAAATATTTAAAAAAATATATAAAGTATTTAAAAATTTATTTACTATGAAAAAATTGAAATGTCATTAATAAAGAGAATTTTAAATTTATATATGTATAACTGAGCTAAGTTAAAATTATTTTACTTCATTTTATAATATTTTAACATATTGAACTTGTATCCAACACCCAATAGGTATTATAATTATCATTACAATGTTATATTTTATTTAGATATGCATTAAGATAATACTAACTATAGAAATAGAATTTAGAAATTAGGAAATGTTGATCAATATTTAATCAAAATTATTTTAAGTGTAAAAACCTACATTATGTTAAAAATCGGGCCCTAATGACTTAAATTATGATGTTTAAAAAATAACGATTTTATGTATACTTGACTCGTCGTGAATTGCCTAATAATTAAATTTATAAATATGTCTTTTTCTAAAATTAACTGTATAATGCAAAATATGCTAATTGCTAAACAATATAAGGTAACTTGTATTTTTATCATTTAATCAATTTTTTTTTATAATTTTAATGAAAATTGATTTATATTGTACTTATACTTATTATATTAATATTTGTATGCAAATTATAATTACTTAATTATGTGTACAATGTACATGTATGACGTATGTATAATTTTAATTTATTCAATAAATTATTGTGAAATTAATTTTTTTTCTATACTTACCTTAAAGGGAATTTCAAATAGTATCAATTCATGGTATGAATATAAATCATACATCTTAAAATTTTTGTCAGACAAAAATATTGAACTATTAATTTTAAATTTGTTTTCTGTATAAATAAACAGTCAAGTGCCTTCAACTGACATAAATACATTATGTCTTATTCAAATCAAAAAAAAAAACGGATATGCTTAATTGCTATTATAAAATGGCAAGTAAATAATAAATATCCAATTTTGTAATAATATGATATGAAAATATTAAAAATACATAAAATTTAAACATTTTTTTTTTTGATAAAGGTCCACAAACTTATGAGAAATCTTGTATTACATTTTTTAAGAATCTATAGCTCAAAATAATTTGCAAATTTTTTTCATTTTTACGTATTTTGTTAATATTTTAAATTGAAATGCTTATAAAAAAAATGACTGGATTTTTAATATTATAACAAATCAAAATATTTTGAACAAATTTTAATGTACCTATAGAAAAAGCTAGTATAAACATTTAGTGAAAATTTCTTGTGTTTACGATTCTGAGCTTAACTTATGGACAGCATAGTATTAAATTATCAATTCTTAGCTTTTGATAGTAAAATATTTATAAATTTTTAACTACAAAATAATTAAAAATAATCATAATTTTGACGAATTTTTGTCAATATTTGAATTTCAAATGCTAATAAAAAAAAAATTGTGCCTATGTTTCTTATAATTTTTTTATCGCCATAAGAATATTTTATGAGGGACTTTGTATTAATTTTTCAAATATTTTGACTCCTCCAAAAAAATTTTATCGACACTACAAAAAAAAATTCCTAGGAAAATTTCAGTTGTCTATAAATAGCTCAAAAAAAGTCAAAATATTTTGAAAATCAAATCATGTGAATAAAATGTCAATTTAAATAATTTTCAAGTTTTACGACTTATACTATTTTAAAAACAACAAATATATTTTAAAATCGTTTGAGGGTAAATCATTGTTGTTACGCTATTTGGTAAAAATTTAAAATTCTAACACACTTAAAATTTTTCCTATAATGCTGCTTCGAGTTTTCTCTATAGCTACTTGAAGGAAAACTTATGGAAAACTTAGTGTTGAATTTTTTATACTTAGATATAAACACAAACAATTTTATGATTATTAAACTTCAAAATTATTTGCAAATTATCACGATTTTGACATATTTTGTAAAATGTTTAACTATAAACGCTTATAAAACAAAATTGTTACTAACGATTTTTAATTTTTTTTTAACTACAATAAGAACAACTCATAAGGAAATTTGTATTAAATTTTCAAGTTTTTTTGGTAATCCACAATTTTTTTATCTACACTTCAAAAATAAATTCTCATAAAAATCGTAAATTTCAGTGGTCTATAAATAACTCAAAAAAAGGCAAAATGTTTTTTTTCAAATTTAACTGTATATAGATAACACTAACATAAACATTTGGTGAAAATTTCAAGTATTTACAGTGATTAGTTTTTGAATTACAACCATATAAAAAATATATTTTTTATTTTAATTTAATTTTTATTTTTAAAGATTCCCGTTTTTCTGTCACTTTTTTTGTTTTTTTTTATTTATTTGAAAATTGTTGGAAAATGTTTACTTTTGCCCTGTATAATGCAACAATGATATTCACTCTGCCATCGGAAACCACCCCCAAAGTTTTAAATTGAAGCATTACCTATTTCGACTAGTTATGCTGTACACAAACACAAAAAAAAAAAAAAAACACAAATCATTGTAAAATCACAATACATTCATCACTCCGTTCAGAATCTAAAAAAATTTATTATTTCAAATGCCTATAAATTGAATAAAAATGAGTGAATATTTGAAAATAAAATTATATAAAGAAAAGCTATTATAAACAACTAGGGATTTAAAATTTCATGAAATCTTCATGAAATATTTCATTGCAATGAAAAATATAAATTATTATATCTTAAAGTTTATAATCACGTCAACTTGCAAATGAAAATTTTCAAAAGTTGGTTTAATGTGTAAAACAAAGAAAATATGTATAAGAAATAATAATAAAAATAACCAATAAGGATCCAATTAATAATACAAGTGATAAATTAAAAAATATCAAAAATTTATAGTGCATATTTTTGTATATTTATCATGAATATTTTCTGCAGTGTTTAATCAATATATTATTTCTTATCAACTATAACCGATCATGTTTAAAAGAAGAAAAAATATTTTTCAATATTTCATTGAAATATTTCAAGTTTAGAACCCTATAAACAACTGATGAAATTTTCAAGTTTCTACAACTTATACTTTTTGGATAAAAACAAATATCAAAAATCGTTTGAGGCTAAACCGTTATTTAATGCGGTTTTGTAAAAATTTAAATTTCAAACACTCCTTAAATTTTTTTGTCTTAGTCCGGTAGAGTTTTATTTACAGATATTTAAAGACAAATTTATGGAGATCCTTGTACCAAATTTTCAAAACTTAATTATAAAAGAAATAAATGTTTACGATTTTTCAACCACAAAATTACTTGCAAATTTTCGCAATTTTAACATATTTCGTATAAATTCGAACTTTAAGCACTTATAAAAAAAAAAAATCCAAAATCGTTAGTCACAATTTTCACTTTAAGAACAACTTATAAGAAACCTTGTATTAAATTTTCAAGATTTTCTGGCCAGCCAAAAATTTTTATCGTTATTTAAAAAAAAAATTGAAAATTTTTAATTGTCTATAAATAGCTCAAAAAAAGTCAAAATATTTGTTGAAAATTTCAAGTATTTACATCAATTAGTTTTTGAGTTATAGCAAAATAAAAAAATCGATTTTGTCGAAAACTGATTTTGCGTAAAAAATCCCGTTTTTCCGTTACTTTTTTAGGGATTTTCCGACGCATTTGAAAAATATTGAAATTTTTTAACTTTTGACCCCCCAAAGTACCAACTAGATTCACTTTTGCTTCATAAACGATACTGTTTGAGAAAATCGAAGCAATATTACTGCTCCAAATGTTGTCGTCATACACAAAAAAAAAAAAAAAACACACATCATTGTAAAATCAATACATTCATCACTCTGTTCAGAGTCTAAAATAGTCGTGTAAAATCTATCACCAACATAAAATTTTTTAAATGATAATTATATTTTTTTTTGAGTGATAAGCACTTGTCCGAAAAATATTAACAGTGGTAGACCTTCGGACGACTCACTGTCCCCAACTCATTTATTTTCTTATCAAAACTTTAATCAGGTTATTAATTATTATCTAAATTAGTCATAACAATTAATTTGTAACCTACAGGTACGAAGTTCATTGTCATTACTATGTTGAACGATAGTCGATAACGAGTTTATTACATGTGATATGTGAAAATATGTACCTATTATTATTATTTATTACCCATGTACTGACTACTGGTCTTCAGAAATTAAAACCGAAAACCGCCCAACTTTGAGCAGCTATAACTCGCGAACGGTTAAATAAAAAATAATAATTTAAACGTTAGAATTCATAAAAAAAATATCCCTACTATTTTATAACATTTTAAGTATAGGTTGCCATTTGAAAATCAAAAGTTGATAGTGATTTCACTATTAAATATTAAAGTGAAAAAAATAAAAATTTTACATAGTTTTAGAAAAGCATAAAACTAAAAATTTTGAAAAAAAAAAAATTGAAAAAAGTTAATACTTTTTGAAATAATGAGTGTTGTTTGATAAAAGAATCACCCTGTATATCATTATATATAAATTTTGTACAATGCCCATTGCCTATTATTGCATATTATAATATATTATATTAATACATCAGTTTTGTTACTATACAATCTTAATATTTTCAATATGTTATAAGGTGTTTCCTACAGTGATATCTATTGGTTTTATATGTAACAGACTTGAATAATGTACAAAAAAAAAATTAAATACGTGTTGTATATATATAGTCACAGCAAATTTACCAATGAATAAACAATAAATAGATTTACAATATGTTACATCGATAATTTGTCGACGATAAGATAATCTTTTAATCTTTTTGACACCGCTGTCGACAAATTATTGGACTTGCGACGGCTGAAATAAATACGTACGTAAAATAAAATCGAAATCAACTTTATTACTTTTTTTTTTTTTCAAAGCGTACGATGATCCATGCATTTTAGATTTTTAAATAAACAATAATAAATTATAATAAACAATAATAATAATGAGTAATGTGAGGTTAAATAAAAAAGGTATATTTTTTTATTTATTAAGTTTACAGCGCTTATGGTATTGTATAATAATTATAATGTAATGTGAAATGCAACGCGATGTGTGAGATGAGAATTATAGTTCAATATTCTATGAAAAAAAATCATTGTTATAATGTTTAGCTATGAATCAATATAAAATAATAATTTTAAAATAAAAAATTACGTAAAAAAAAATGCAAAAAACCCGGGCGGCCATGATTAGCACATGCCGCCTTCGAATCGGCCGGAGCGAGATTCGTTCTTAGTACCCCTGCCTAACCTATACATTGGGACCTAACGCCTAAACCTATCGACTACAGTTCGAGTTGTAAACGTCAATAAAACCTCGAGCATTTAAACCGTTTTCGACCCGCGACGAATTTTGCGTTAAGCACCGTTTTTCCTATGCAATTCGTATATTTCGTGTGGAATGAGGCTCGGATATATTCATATGAATTGTGTTTGTCCAGAATATTTGTTTGTATTGTCATTTTTTATGATGTCATGTATTTATGATACAATATAGGTATAGATACCAAATTTATTGAAAGAATTAAATATTAATGACCACACCTCTTTAATTATAATTCCATATTATTATCAAAATACTTTAAACAAATGCTTCTTATTGCTCTCTTAATATATGTATTTTTTATTATTATATATATTTGATTAAGTATTTATATTCTAAATTGAATTTAAAGTAGCTGATTAATACTGTTCTATGATGTTTAGTATTGTACATTTTTTACTAAAAAAAAAAAGTATAATATACACATTGTTAGAAAAATGTATATAATAGTACCTATATATTCATGATACATTAGTATAAGTTTTTATTATATAGATAACAATAGTTAACTAAATTCATTTAAATATTTTAACACTGAGACTATTAATTATTTATTATATTATTACCGTATACATATTATGTAGTACTGTGTAGTATATATTACTCTTTATAAAACTACTTTAACTCAACAAATCACCTAAAAACTATTAGCTAACCTGTAGTAATTGTTTATACAGTCAACAATGTATATACATTTGATTCAAATGTAACAATCTGGAGCTGCATGAATGTAAAAAAACCTTTGTAGTTTTGAATCACATATTATATCCATAATAAATAATGTACTATGCGAATGGGCCTCCGTCGTCCACAAACACTTCTGTGCCACCGAGCACAACCTGAGGTAAAAAACTAATCTAATGGTGTTAGGGTTGTGATACAAAGAATAATACAATGTAAATAAAATGATAAAATGCAATTTATTGAATCAAAAACAGTAATTTAACTATATTATATTATGTAGTAAATCAACGCTGCGCGGCGAAATGAATGTCTCTGCTCTTACGACGATTGCACATAAACCTGCAACACATATGATAACAGACTAATGTAGTATACACAAATATTAGTGAGATATTTAAATAAATACACACCTTGACAGCCTTTGATGCGTGGAAAAAAGCAATCTCCGACGTCGACAGTCTGCAACGACGGCTACGAAATGACTTGTATCCGGAACGGGAGGACTGCAACACGTACAGAGAAATAAAACACACATCGAATTAAAACCGCACGATTAATCGAAAAAAATTTTAATATATACAATATAATATACTGAGTACAGGCCTCATACATCGGTCGTCTGAGTAAACGCGATCGCGACGTCAAAAAAACAAACACGTAAACAACGGGCACACTACCGGCCGTAAAAAGACGCGACAAAGGCGAAAAACACGACTGCGGGGTCGAAAAACGCCTTCAGGTCGGCATAAACGGGCTTAAAAAATATTATTGAGAGCAATAGAAATTTTCGAAAAAGCGATACATAACGTATAGTAATAATAACGTCGAGGGAGCGCGATAACGGCCGGCGGCGGTGATAATAAAACGTGTCCACAAAACGAAAAAGGGCTTCAAAAGTCGTGAGGCGGTCGGCAAGGGCGACGGCAGTGACAAACCGAACTAACTGAAGCCGTAGGCGATAACGCAAAAAGGTGATAACGGGTCGGGAAAAAAATTCTAATTTTCGATTGGCTTTCTGCTAAAGTACTGGCAGCGCCTCGGCGGACAAAAGGAAAAGTCTTCACGTTTTATACTATTAGACTAGCGGCCCGTGAGTCTCGCTTCGGGTGAAACTCGGTGTAAGTGAATACCCTAGGACGGAAACACGAATTAGCAGAAATTCTAGTTATCACCAATTAAATTTTGTGTTAAGGTGGGTGATAACGGTGTTTGCGAAGATGATTTCACTGATGTGATTGCTCTATATTTTGGCGGTCTGGTTTTGAACGCGAAAAAGTAGAATTTGAGTGTCTAGTCGTTGATCATCAACCAGTGTAAATCGATACTTTACAATGCAATCCGCCTACGGCGGATTGTCCTACCTCCTAACGTCGAAAGTCTATTGCTACATTGTAAATGAAAAGGTTAAAGTAGAATCCTTAATTTGAATGTCTAGCTGTCAATCATTAACCTGTGTAATTGAATTTACAGTGCACAAATAAACCTGACAGGTAGGCGATCCGACTACGGCGGATCGCGGACAATGTGAGCGCATTATATGAAATAACAACTTTGAAATTAGTAAATACTCAAATTACGGTATATTATTTCACTATTCACGTGCCACAGGGTTGTCAGGTGTTGTTTGGTACGTAAAAACGTGGAAGTCGAATCTTTGTTTTGAGTGTCTAGTCGTTGATCATCAACCGGTGTATATCAATACCCAGTAATGCAATCCGCCGTAGGCGGATTGTCCTACCTCTTGACGTCGTTAGGCGGACACTGTTTTGTTTGTAGAATATTTAAAGTCGAATCGCGTTTTTGAATGTTAAATACATTATCAAGATATCAATAGTATTAATCAATTTACACGCAACTAAACCCGCCAGGTAGGCATCCGACTTCGTCGGATCGCGGACAATGTGGGCTTATAGGTGAAATCTTAAATGTATTAAATATACAATATTACTAAAAATCGTAACACTGGAGTATTATTAGAAACAATTCGTAATTTATTCTATTAATTTACAGAAAAAAAACTATAATCACGGAAGTTACTTTAATCGTGTATTTAACGTATTATATACAATAATAATTCAAAATAAATTTAAAACAAAATATTTCGTGAAAACAGGAAAAAATTGTAAAAACTTCGGGCGGCCGGGGGATACGGCATGCGCCGCCGCTATTTTCGCCGGAGCGGGATTCGAACCTGCCTACCTAATCATGGGGACCTACGCCTAACACCCATTGACTACAGTTCTAGTTGCAGAATTCTGTCAAATCTTGAGGATTTAAACTGTTTCCGATCCACGATGAATTTTGCGTTAAGCTCTGTTTTTCTTAGGCAATTCGTATATTTCATGTATAATGACTCGGATATTCATATTAATTGTGTTTTTTAAGTGTTTGTCCAGAACATTTGTTTGTATTGTCATTTTTTATGTGTATGATGACATATTATATTTATCATACAATATTAAATATTAATGCCCACACCTATCAATATAATTCCATATTATTATCAAAATACATTAAACAATTGCTTCTTAAAATATTACAATATATTTTAATTACAATTACAAATACATGTATTACGTATAATAAAGTAGGTATCTGTTTAACAATATTTTTGATTTATTCAATATTTTAAATCCTGTAAAATTATACATGTACCTATATTCAGTATAATTTTTTTTAAAAACTATAATTTATAGTCAAACTCAAACTTATTTTCTGTTATTATTAATATTATATTTGATTAAATATTTATATTCTAAATTGAATGTAAAGTTTCTGATTAATACTGTTATATGATGTTTAGTATTAAATATTTTTTACTGAAAAAAATTAGAATTACAAATAAAAAATGTATATTTAACGTTTGCAACTTATTTATGGTGTTCTCGATTAAAAAAAAAATAAATATTAATACGGGTGTGAAGTTAGGGGACCATAGCTAGGGGACTATTGTTTCGGACGACTAGTGATAAGAAACCTTGTACGCCTAGTTGCAGTTTATTATATTCAAGGCGCCCGACGCTTAAATTACATTAAAACACAAGATAGCGCCATGTAATTAACCCAGTGAATACTGATTATTAGATATGTACTTAGATTTATACAATCTCTAGGTGCGGGAGGGCGCGCGGTTTTTAATTTTTTTGACAATGTTCCGGAAGGTGGCGAAGCGATTTGATAGTATATTCGGAAAGCCAGGAAAATTCTCTACCAGTTGTATATGAATCTAGAGTGCACACGCGACTCGGTTGTACCGCAATAGGCGACGGAAAGTTCAGGGGACGCGTATAGTTTATGACTTTGTGTAGTTTCGATATCTGTTTAGCATGTGTATGATTATGAGCCACCATAAGTTGGTGGCTTCCAAAAATTATGTTAAATGATGAATTAACGTATAGTTATTAATATATTTAATATTATACTTACTATCATTAGTCGTCTTTTCCAAATCAAGATCATTTATATCCTTTATTGTTTCTCGGCTAGTTGGACTTCTGCCTTTTTTTCCTTTTCTTTATTTAATTTTTGGTATTTAATATTGTTGTTGTAGGATGTTACATGCATTTTATACGTCCTTCTACATCATATTTTTTTAGTTTTTCAACCCAATTTTAAGAAGTTTGATATTAAAATTAAATTTTGAAATGTTGGACTGCTTGTTTGTTGAGTGGTTTCTCATATGTCCCATCTGGTGTTGTTTACTGTAAATATTTCAGTGGTAGTCTAGAATAATAACTGAATATTTAGTATTTAGGATGATCGATAGATGGCATTCCATGTTTTGTTGCAATGGATTACACAGCTATTATTCCTTTTGTTTTTATGGCTTTCAAAAAATTTTTTTTTATCTACATACCTATATTTTAAAAAATGAAGTTTTTTAATTATTTATTAAATTTTTTGTATAAAACAAAGCTGAATAATGGTATTTTTTTAATTTTAATGCAAACCTTGTGTTGAAATGAGAGATATCATATAATATACCTATATTAAATGCCAACAGTAATTTTTATTAACTTATAATTTATATGATAATATATGGGTCCAGTATATGCGTACAAATTGCGTACTATATTCAATTATTTTATTATTTCAATACGGTTGTAGATTTATTTTATTTTATTACTAAACCCCCCCCCCCCCAGTGGCGTAACTATAAAATTCTAGCCGATGTGCAATATTATTTTGTGGCCCCTGAAAATAGTTATATGAATAAAATTAAACAATTACACATTACATTTATGATGTAAATGAAAAAAACATGTTCTTATGACAATATTTCTACCTGTTTCATGGAGGATTTATTTTTATACTCTATACGGGAATAATATTGTAATATCTATGACAGTATGACCAAATAATAATAGTATAATATTTATAGATAAAATTCTTCGTAATATAAAATATTATGATTTTATTGTAATTTATTATTTATTATAAAATAATTTAAAATTATTAACAAAATATAAAATGTTAATATACATATTTTAAACAAAGTATCAAAATTCATAGGCCTCCTTTTAGACCTTCTAGGCCCCAGGCCCCGGTGCAATGCACACCTATGCAACCATGTAGTTACGCCACTGACCCCCCCCCCCCCCTAAAAAAAATCCTGGCTACGCCACTGCATTACACATTACATTCCCTCTGCCCCTCTATCAAAGGTCACATTTATAACTCTACTCTTAACTATTCTAAAATATAATTATAAAAGATATAAGTGATATAACAATAAAACTAATAAACATTGCAAAAATGAATATATTTCGACCAAAACATTTGTCATTTTAAATATAGTTTTAAATAATTATAGAATTGTATTGTGTAGTATAATTATAAAAAATAAATTTTAATACTTTTAATTATAGGTATGTTAAAATTCAATATAATATAATATTAAACAGAAAAGTAAATTGGAATTGAATCGAAAGAAACCAAGGCCTGCAAATACCTATCATAATGTTATATTTATGACTCATATAAATTGTTTATTATACAATACACATAATATTCTAAATCATACTAGTATGATTGTTTGGCGTAAGCAAGTACCGATAAGATAATCGATTTCCGAAAAATAATCTTTAAAATAATACATATAACTAGTCAAATAATTTAACATGTATAATATTATACATATTTATTTATAATATTTAAAATTTGAAAATCAATTCACTCAAATACGCATAATTCCCACAAATTTATGACATGTGTGGTTTTTCAAAAATATAATTTTCGAATCATTTCACCAACTTCCTCATACGTAATATTATTATTATAACATTATCCACAACATAAAAATGTATTTCCAACAACGCAAAACATTTTCTCAACATCGCAAAGAATGCTCAACAGCGCTTTACAATATACCCTGATACAAAATCACTGTACGTCTGTACATAATTTAAGATAAGACCTCTGCCAGTATGAGAGGTAATGATAAAAATCAGTTTTTCTCTCTTCCCTATTCTGGCACACTACCCTCTATTTTATTAATATAGCCATGGTCTATCCATTCTTTAATATCTATGATTAAGTGCTATAATATTGGGCATTGGGCAAACAGAAATTGCGCCCAACGAAAGGAAGGAATTGTAAATTTCGCCCGGTATTTTTTAGGTAAATATCTATGTAGGAAATTGCGCCCAATAGAAATGTTATTTTTATTATAATAATTTATCATTACCCAGAGGAAACCGCGAGGAGGCGACTATCACTATCCTCCAAAAATTATTTTTAATATTATGGGATTAATAAGTTGTTTTAAATATTTTTAGGTTAATTTTTACAGTAAATAATAATAAAAAAAAATGAATACTATAATATCAATTAATTTATATAATATAGAGTAAATATTATAATAAATTTATAAGTTATATATCAGCATAGTAATGAGACATCAGTTTTACATATTCAGCTCTCGTAATAGTATTTTGAATTTTCATTGTATTGTTGAATTATTTTTTCCATTTTTTTGAGATTTATAAGGTTCATTTTATACTATTAATTTTTATGTAAATTTCGGACTGTAACTCTAATATTTTATAAATAAAATTATAAATATGATGATGAGGAAGTATAAAAGCTTTTATTAAAATGACTGTGGAAATATTCACAGGCATTAGAAGTCCGTGTTATGTTACGGAAGCTGAATATTAGCTGATGCCCAAATATTCGGAGGAAAGTCAGCAAATAAAATCGCTAATATTATAATAATAAACGGTTACGTTTGGTTTTTACACCAATATATGTACAAAAGTGTTTAAAACGGATGAATTCAAGGTCGCACTTAGATTAGATACTATGGGCGCATTTTACTACATAAAAATGTATACCTGAAAATTGTCGGGCGCAATTTACAATCGCTTTATCATCATTTTGTATTTCCTAATAAATTACGATTCTATACACATATCAAGTAATTAATATCAGCTTGGTAAATCCCATAGATATTAAACATATGGATGCGGCATAATACAAAAATTGTATAAAGGAATGCCGTATCCATATGTTTAATATCTATGGTAAATCCAGAACAATAAAAATCGGTGTTATTGTATGAAATAACATTTTACCAAAACGTGGTTTTAAATTTTTGTCAATCGAATTATCAAGTGAATTGTAAGTGTATAGATTAAGTTAATAGGCCGATTACGCTGATACAAAGCTGTACAATTATGTACATCAATAATAGATATAATATCCTATTACGATGATTTCGAATTAGGTATTTGGTTTTAATTTTTATTATCTGCTTATTTTGTTGGGACTTTTTTGTCAATTTCTACTGTAAGATTTCTTTTTTTGCATGTTTTTAGTGCATATTTAGCAATATTTAAGGTCATATTATAGCGCATATTTATGCAATTTTAAGTGCTATAAAATCCTAACCCTGTCTTATTTCAGTCATTTGGATATAAATATAAAAACTAGTATTATTTTGTTTATGTTGTATAAATTATTATACATTTATAATCTAAATTTTATATACACTACGTTCGAAATAGGGTTTTTATTTACTGGCAAAAATATTACTCAGTGTCTAAAGTGTCTAAAAATAATGTTTTGTTTGATACTATCTGTGTTTTTTTTTCTATATCAATAATTTATATAAACTAGATAGTGTTACTTTCATCAACTTCTTATTCCTAGTACAATAATAGGTACATTTTTTACTAGAATAATAACTTATTCAAATTCAATGGTTTTGATTTAGGTACTAAATTAAAAAATAAAAAGTGATGACTATAAAAGTTATTACTTGTATGATAATAACCTATCGCTAATATAGGTAATTTTAAAGTATGTAGATCAACTAAAAATTCTTATATTTCAATCTTTTGTGGGCCCTGGGGCCCCCACAACCCTAAATCCGGCGCTGAATATACATATTAGTATAAAATACTTAAATACATACCTGTTGACTTCTTTTATTTTAAAACTAATTATAGGAAGTCGATTGTTTTTCATAATATATTATATTGAATACTTGAATACATTATTGTTTTTATATTATTTAATATAGTAGCAATTTGCAGTAAAAATACAATCTGTATACAAACTAAACATGTTTATATGATCTATATAAATAAAAATTAAAACATGTAGATACTTACAAGTTACAAATGTACAGAACACATTTAATGTATATATAATAATTAATTGAAACACAAAATTGATTCATTTAATTAATTAATTAAACAGACAAGCCCAATTACAATAATTATGTAAAAACATAAAATAACAACAATCAGTATAGAATATAGCTGTGGTGAGAGGTATACACTATACAATATGATTTAAATATAAATTTTCTACAGTAATTCGTTTTTGAAAAACAACACAATAAGAATATGAGTAGTGAGTGCATGATAAATTGAGTGAATATCTAATGTTGTGAAAATTTCAAATTCAAATGCTCATAGAAATATATTTTAACTTTCTGGTAGACATTTTTTATTTGATAAAAGTAGACAAACTCACTAACTCATGAGAACTTAAATTAATAGACAATGAATATTGGATAACTAACGTATAATATGCTTTTATTGAATGAAATGTGATATGTACATATTATTATTCAGGTACCTATCTAAAAAGGGCATGATTACCAGATTACCTACATACATACATTATAATAAAATAAAATATGTAATAGGTATAACTTTATGTAAATATTTTACGTATTTATTTATTTGCCGCAGTAATAAAAAACTATCTGTAACTGTAATAAATTTTATTTGAGTCTATAAATTGTTATAGATGATTTTCAATTACCGCGGCAAATAAATACATAAAATATTTACATAAAGTTAAATTTTATATTTTATATTCTATTTCATTAGTGTGACATACATTTAGGTAATTATGCCCTTTTTACGTACATAATAATGTGGCAATATTGTAAAATGTTATATTATATTATTATGTGTTATTAATCTTATATTATATTAATTTATATTTTATATTTCTATATATTTAAGTATACTTAGTACTCGTACTTGGGTGGTTTTTCCCTTACGTCGTTATCGACGGACGGCGGACCGTTTTATAATGTATAGTCAAATAGTCAATGTAGTTTTATATATATATATATAAACGGCGAGTCGGTCGTGATATGAAAACTAGTTTTGACCTTATTGTGGTATCGGTATGGTTACAGCCGTGCGCGGGGCGGTGGTTGAACACCTGAACGCTCAACGCTGCTGTTAAAATCACCAGAACAGCTACAGCACGTCATGCCGGCTGTAAATTTATAATTTTTTGACCGAAAACATGTTTCGTACTTCAAGTTTTTCTCATCCCAGGTTTGGGTAGTCGTAGACTCGTAGAAACATAAATTTTACACCAATATAAAACGGCCTCTGGCAACAAAATTGATCCTCTATCGTAATTTATAAATTTATAATATTATTATGTACGTAATATAATATATTATTATCAGAGCCTAGGCTCCCTTATAAATAAATAAATAAATTAATAAATTCACCATAGAGACGGAGAACCCCTTAAAATAAAATAAAAATTCTACTACCTAACCGGTATAGTGGAACGAAATTCGTGTACCTAATACCTATACCTTGTTGACGGGACACAACTTTTTAACGTTTTAAGTCAAAACTTATTATTTATTAGTATATTATAAAATAAGACTGTATAGTGCAGGGGTGGCCAAACTTTTTTTGTCATGATCTACTAAAAATATACTTCACGTCTTCACCTTTGAGGATTGACTTCCATGGAATTTATTTTTTATTATTGAATAAATATTATAACTATAATTATTAAGAAACATACATACATGCATAGGGCACGTGGCCATAAAAATAAATTTTAACATAATCGACTTTGAAATTGTCCGCGATCGACTGTTTGGCCACCCCTGATATAGTGTATAAAATAAATAATATGTATATTGTATAATATATATTATGCATAGCCGGGAACATAAAGCAAATAGGCAATTATTTTTTGATACATTTTTTATTTTTCAATTTAAGCTCAATATATTTCATTTTACACATAATACCTAATATGGAGAAAACGGGATTAAACGCGTCCCGTTTAATGTTTGTCGGGACAAACGATGATCAAAAAGGGAACAAATACATATATATTTTGTTTATTTCTTCAGCTCAATAAAATCTCAAATGTCAAACGATTACGCGCCATATTTTAGTTTTCAATAATACAATTTTTTTAAATATAGGTTTATAGATTTTTTTGTTTCATCTATATTAATAAATAAGTAATTAATTTTTAATAAATGAATACAATTTTTTTTGCATATTTCACATTTTTTTATGCATATTTTATAATTTTTTCGTGCATAAACAATAAACATATTATACAACTATTAGTTATTACTACTACAATTTTAATGTACTCCACGATAGTTTGTTTTAGAGTTATACCAATTACCAATATCTAAAATCGATTTCGTATTTTTTTTTGTTTTTCTCGACGCTTTTGAAAACTACTAAGAATTTCAAAAATAAATGGTAAAATATTCACCACCTGAAAGCATTATCTGCGCACGTCTATGGTCATAAGACTCATAACTAATAAGTAATAACCAATAACTTTTGTATTTTAGTAAATAATATTATTATTTTTTTTATTTAAAACGGATTCTATCGGAATAATAATAATAATAATAGAACTTCAGGATCGTGTCTTGCTGTCGCTATATTATATACCTACTTATTAATATTATGAATTATGATGTATACAACTATGAGCTAATATCGGAAATCGAGGGAAATAATCGAAGAATAGGTATCCAATTAAATTGAACGACAACATACACGTCATGAATGCGGAATTCGTCAACATTAAGTTCGATCGTTCGTCACTAGGAGAATTTGTACTATTTTCCTCTCTCTCTCTCTCATGCTAATAATGTATTTGAATTGTACCTAAAAGTTGTATGCTATCTCTTTCTAACAACGTTTTCCCTGGACATCTCTCTCAGCTATCAGTCCATTTCTTTATATTTCCATGATTATACCGCGTAGCTTTTTGCAACAACCGCGACCGACCGGTCACTCGTCTCAGTCTTAGCCCAAACACGGCGTCTGCAGCAGGTGCAATTCAAAAAGATGTAAGTACTATATTGATGACTACCTTTAAATATTAGTGATGGGTCGAATCCTGATATTTTTAATCGAACTGAATTTGAACCGAACTTTAAATTATTTTTTCGAACTCGAACTGAACCAAACTTTCATATTTTTTACGGAAAACAGAACCGAACCTATTATGATTTTAAGTCAAACTCGAACTCGAACTCAATACTTTTTATCGTGTACAATGTATCTACCTAGAAATTAAATCAACCATAATTATTAATTACTATTGTATTTTTTAGTTTTTGTATTACCTATTCTACATTTTAACTTTTAAGTCTAAGTAATTGTATTATTTACAATATTATCAATAATTAAAAATTATAAATTATCATGTAGAAATACTAATTGTTCTACTGCACTAAGAGTTAGGACTAAGTCTCTGTCTCATCTTAGTAACTATTTGTCCGGCTTTAGAGAACATGCCCGCTACATATTAACACTTTCTATCGCCAATAGTCTAATTATTTCTAAATAATCATTATCAATTTTTATTTTTCAAAAATAACTTTTGAAGAATTGTACAAATATTTGGTTTTCAAACTATCATGGCCAGTAAGTCTGGTTCGACAAATATTTTCAAGTTCGATTTTCGAACAGTTCGACCCATCACTAAGGCTTTAATATTTAATATTTTTGAAACATTTTGTCTAATTTATGAATAATGAACGAGGACAGCTATTTAAAACTGATGTTCAACATGTTTATAAAATGTATACCTATTATTTAATTTATGTCTAGATGTCTATTATATACCAATACTATGGGGATGGTGGCGGTGGTGGAGGCGGAGGAGGAAAAAGAGGCCGCGGCAGTGGTGGCGGCGGAGGCGGTGGCGGTGGTGGCGGCCGTGGTACAGCCTCAAACAGAAACAGTAAGTATATTAAATACTTACTAATTTGTTTTTATAGATGAGTTAATGTAATATTCAGGAGTTCAGGTGTATCGTGTATCTATAAAATTTTGTTTTGGGAAGGTTGACATCTATGATGACCACATTCATTGTACCTTTTATATTGGATTGATCATTGTTGTAACGTCAAGTGAGTTTTTTTTTAAATATTAAATATAAATTAAACAAATCAAAACACTAAATGCCTACCCACTTTGAAATATCAGACTGCGGACTGTCAGTTATGCAGATGTATGAAATGCATGACTGGTGTGGTTACAATTTGTGTTTTAAAAGTTAAAACTATTTAGTCACAATTTTTAATGTGCTTTAGCTCTAGGGTCTACTTAATAATTGCTATATATTTTAATTTCTTCATTTCTGACACAATAAACAGAAGAAATCATTAATTGCGTAATTAAAAATTCTCTTTTCTTTAGGGATGCAATTAATGGCTATCCAGCGACAACACAGAGAACACGATACCCATTCTACATATTCATCATCCTGTGGACAACGGTGCTTATCTGAATGCCAGTTACAATATAAGCATATGTTTGTCATGTCTTCAGAATTTTCTAAGAGATAGGTCTTTAAATATTTTCTGTGAATGTTAGGATTGAAGTCTAAACTGAAATTAGAACTGTCCATAATTGTAAATGCATAGTAAATAACATAAACTCCACAGTTATATGTGTCTTTTTGTATTGGAATGTTTTCCAAAGGGCACACAATCGGTGTTAATGATGGACACTGTTGTTCATCGTTGCCGTAGGTAACGTTTGATTTCAATTTTTCAAATAATTTTTTGAATCGAAGTTTCGGTATTCTATCATTCATATCGTATGGACTACTTGGGTCCACGATGTAACATTGTTTGGTTTTGAAATTTATAAAGACTAAAATCCAGTGAGAATTATTATTTACTAACCATGGCATAATAACCATACTGTTGTGATTGAAAGTAATTTTATCGTGCTCTTCTCCGATTTCACTTTTTTCCATCAGCTGTGTAACACAATTGCAGGATAAAATGTGTGTGTTTTTTAAATTAATTTTATGTGCATATGACAACAGACATATATCTATGACAAAGTTACACAACCAATTCTCTCCAGACAATGTATCAAAATCTGATATGTACAGTTCTGTCATGATTTCACAATTTTGATCTCTAGGTATGTAATTGTATATTCCAACTAGATAATCTTTATTTTTTGGCATTTTAATTCGTTTGTAATATGTCAAATCTTTAGGGAGCATATTTTGGTATAAATCTATAGACTGCGCTAGTTGTCGAAACGGAGATTTATGACTGCCAGGTGTCGAAACTGATTTCATTAAACAATTTTCCGACCATGGCTTACTCAAATCATTCACAACCACATCGTTATTAATAGGCTCATCAGCAGTGAACATAGCCTCATTGTCACATTCTAGGAACACAATGCTTTCAATATCATTGACCACTTTGGGCGAAAGGTTATTTTCATGTGCTGTAGTGGTTGAAGACTTTGGGATTTTTAAAGACAGTTTTGTGAATGGACGGTACTTGGTGGGTTGGAGATGTTTGTGTTGTTTCTCTTTTTTTCCCCAACTTTCTATTGCCTCAAAATGTTTATGGCTAGAAATGTCTAGGGTATTTCTTTTCCCATTTCCTTTAATAGTACTCTGTTTAGACTTACTGTCAAAATTAAGGGCACGAGTGCATTTATTTTTTTTCTAATATTGTACTTCATTTGTTTGTGTACATTCATGACGCGCTCTCTCATATGTTTTAAAAACCGGCCGCATTTTAACCTACGGTCGCCTTCTAGTATGTCAATTTTTACCGTCTTAAACCAAGATTCAATGGTAGCATTACTCTGCCGGATTTCAATGCCATTGTTTACTTTACTATTCATAATAGGTGTCCACAATGCTAAGAAAGGTACACACTTCAATATGAATTCGTGTAAATATGATTCATCATGGTATTCATTAATAATTATATTTTCACTATTTATGGAAAAATTTGAGACTTTAGATTTAACCTGTTCTTTTATCGACTGAAATCTACAGAACATTGTGGAATTACTCGTGTTGGATTCGCATAGAAATTTATAAATGTCCTCAGAGTAATCTTTGCCTTCGTCGTTCGATTCATTTGGCATTTGGTATTTATCATTACACTTGGCTTTCATTGTACTAATAGCATTTTTGGTGTCTCCTGTACTATAAGGTGACAACAGTATTAGTGAAAATATTTTGAACCATTGTTCAACATCCTCCAAACTTGTTGTGTTGAAAAGTATACATATCCAATCAATGATATCATTTCTTTTCATTTTTTCTACAATCTTAGAATTGCCTGTCTCAGATTGAAAATATGTGTAGACATGGTTTACTATGATTTTTGTGTAATGGTTTACACATATATTTATGATGGTGACATTAGATCCGTCGTGGTTTTCAACCAATACTCTGTAACACCAGTTAAGGTAGTCGAATATAGAGGTAAAACCATTCCATCCAATACACAAGGCATTCATTTGGGCATAACTGAAATCTGTCACTATATTTGTGAATACTGGCCAAGTCAGTTTGTGTTTCAAAACGAATGCTTTAAAAGCGTTCAACCATTGTGAAATTGCAACTATGTCGTGGGCTGAACTAATCATTTCAACAACGGGACACAAGACACTCGAGTTTCTAGGTAATGGGACATTAACAACCAGAGCATAGTACAGAACCCTTTTGCTGTTCTTGTCAATTTTCCTGACCAATGTACCGGTTGCATCCAAATACCCGGTAACTATTTTTTGTTTTTTAATCAGATTTTTTATTATGTCCAACTGCTCGTTACTATAACAATGCACTGACGGTATACCGACATGCTTTACAAAGTTGTTTTCTTTGTCATTACACATCAATACAATATCATGAAAATCATCTTTATCATAATCATCGGCACTTAAGGCCTCTGATCTGATTTTTCTGAAGACGTCATCTGATTTAATTCCTTGCAAATTACCACAATTCAACTGAGTGGGTGATGACATGTCAATAGCATCTGACCTGAAGGAAAACGCTTTAGTTTTTTTTAGCGTTTCTTTGTTCAATTCTCGCTGAAACCCTTTTACGTGGTTCGTGAGAGCATTGTCGTCGGGATTGTGATGGTAATCTAAACCAGAACTATACACTTTCGCCACAAACATTCCGTTTTCAGACTGGACTCTAATCCTAAAAGTCTTACAGCCCGCATGGCTACAATACATGTACACATTGCAATGATTTAGATAATATCTAACCCTTTTTGCATTAATAACGCACGTGTTATTTACAGTTCTTATGCGCTTTCTGAACATGATAGGATATTTGGTCTTTTCCAAAAGTTTTTTACCATTACCATGTGTATATATCATATGGGACCACTCTTCATATGAAAATTTGAAAATTCCTTCAAAAAACGAACAATCATCGTTGTCGTATTGTTTTGGGAAACAATTTTTTGTTCCCAAAGGCAGCACAACACCAGACTTAACTGGGGTTTTCTTAAAGTATGCATTCCTAAGGGGACTTGGAACAAGTCCAACATGTCTTCTGCTTTCTAATTTACTTGGTGTAACAAGATCAGCTTCATTGCTAATGTTTTCTGGTATAATTGGGGTACTACAAGGTATTGCTGGATCCCTTATCATCCAACTGAAATCACTCTGGGGTGATACACTCGTGTATTCCAGTATGTCTTTTTGAACAAGTTCGGGCTCTGTGTGATCAGAATATGAATTGCAATTTTCAAGACCATTATTCTCAATGCCAGCATTCAATGGATTAGAAAAAGACATGTTGAAGTGTTTTTTACATTTTCTATACACTTTATAACGATTAACACTATTTACAGCGACTTTTATGTGTTTACAGATGTCACTTAGAGTTTTGTTATTGTAATTTACAAAATCATTAGATGTGTAATTACATTGTTCAATACATTTTGTTATTGTACTATTATTCATTTCTGATGTATTAATTACATCATTACTGTTCATAGTTTCAATGTACTTATGAAGAGATGAAGTTTTTCTATTCATAGCATTTACTATTGATTTTCTTAACTTGTGATCATTATTTTTCTTAAAAATAATATCGCAAATGTTAGTTACACAACTGTCAGAAACCGAGACATTCTCAAAATTCAATTCTGGATATTCAGTCTTAATATAATGAGCTACCTCTTTCAATTTATCTTTTAAACTCATTTTTAAGCTTATAAATTGATTGGTGTGTCTGAATTAAAAATTCGTCGACACAATTTTTAGTTGCCTGAGATTAGATCTCTTCGACAATTTCGTGTCTGGATTAAAAATTCGTCGACACAATTTTTAGTTGCCTGAGATTAAATCTCTTCGACAATTTCGTGTCTGAATTCAAAAATTCGTCGACACTATTTTTAGCTGCCTGAGATTAGATCTCTTCGACAATTTCGTGTCTGAATTAAAAATTCGTCGACACTTTTTTAGTTGCCTGAGATTAGATCTCTTCGACAATTTTGTGTCTGAATTCAAAAATTCGTCGACACTATTTTAAGCTAACTAAAACTTAAACTACACCTAAATCTACCACTAAAACTAATTTTTTTTACCACTACAACTAAAACTACTTTTTTATATTTTTTTGGTTTGTTTAAAACTAAAACTTAAATTACTGTACCTACAACTACAACTTAAATTACTGAAGCTACAACTAAAACTAAAACTACTCTTTTTGGTTTTTTATTTTTTAAATATTTTTTTGGTTTGTTTAAAACTACAACTTAAATTACTGAAACTACAACTACAACTTAAACTACTGAAGCTACAACTAAAACTAAAACTACTCTTTTTGGTTTTTTATTTTTTAAATATTTTTTTGGTTTGTTTAAAACTACAACTTAAATTACTGTACCTACAACTACAACTTAAATTACTGAAGCTACAACTAAAACTAAAACTACTCTTTTTGGTTTTTTATTTTTTAATTATTTTTTTGGTTTGTTTAAAACTTTTTTTGGTTTTTTATTTTTTAAATATTTTTTTGGTTTGTTTAAAAATACAACTTAAATTACTGAAGCTACAACTACAACTAAAACTAACTTAAATTACTGAAGCTACAACTACAACTAAAACTACTTTTTTTGGTTTTTTATTTTTTAAATATTTTTTTGGTTTGTTTAAAAATACAACTTAAATTACTGAAGCTACAACTACAACTAAAACTACTTTTTTTGGTTTTTTATTTTTTAATTATTTTTTTGGTTTGTTTAAAACTAAAACTTAAATTACTGTACCTAAAACTACAACTTAAATTACTGAAACTACAACTATAACTAAAACTACTCTTTTTGGTTTTTTATTTTTTAAATATTTTTTTGGTTTGTTTAAAACTACAACTTAAATTACTGTACCTACAACTACAACTTAAATTACTGAAGCTACAACTAAAACTAAAACTACTCTTTTTGGTTTTTTATTTTTTAATTATTTTTTTGGTTTGTTTAAAACAGGGCTTCAAAACGTTATATATAACGTTATAATTTATAACGTTATAACGGAAAAAAAATTTAAAATAATAAACGAAATCAATAAACAAAAAACGAAAAAAATCGAATAACATTAAACATAATACATTATTAAACATAATTAATAATTAAAAATAAACAATACACGTATTTGTAACGTAAAAAATAGCAAATAAGAAATAACGTTATTTGAAAAAACGTTTGAGATCTTAGTCATGATTTTATGAACAAAATTCAAAGTTGGCTAACCTGTGTTGACGAAAATTTATATTTTCTGAATTATTTTCAGGTTTATTTATAAATATTGAATTTATTACTTTATAAGACGTAAATACCTACGTTTATTTGATATTTCTGTAATTGGTAATCAACTAATAATATTATCTATATAACTAATATTATCCGTTTATGTTCGATTTGGTGCATAAATGCGGGCATGGTATTTACTATTTTGAACTGGAGCATAATTTTATATAATACAATTATTTCAAGTTGCCACTTTGCCAGTTGTATTGTTGCAGTCTGTAGATATTTTGGCGTCACTCGTCAATTTTCGATTACCCAAATTTCGCGATTGGTGTATTATACGTGTTATACGTCTTTATAGTTTATAGTTTATACTTTTATGGTGTTTATACTTTATAGTGAGTTTATAGTGTTTATAGTGTTTATAGTGTTTATACTGTATAAAATATGGGCAGGACAATTTCAAATCCAGTCCTACGCATGTATTTTGTGTACGATTTGTTAAGTAATACAAGCACTTGTACAATTTTGGATTGTCCACATCCTTTACGCAGTGGACGTCATGCAGGAAATTTAGAAAATCATATAAAGGCATTCCATCCAAATGAATATAAGGAACTTTTAAAAGAAAAGTCAAAAGTGTCATCCTACCATAATGAATTTGAACCTTCATCAAGCATTGTTAAGGTTAGTAATTATCAATTCTAAAAATTAAATAATTATTAGCTAATATACAGTCTTGAGCATTCACGTGCAAAATGAAAATAATTTGTTTTAAAAACTAGTTTAAAAAATAAAATATATTGACCGATCATAATTAATTTATGAAGATTTCCCCTTTAATAGGTGAGTAAGTACTTACTTAAACAAGTTTTTATATAATTCTTTTTTACATCATCAAATCATATTACATTTTTATTTGTTTTCATACTTAAATTTACTTACTATACTATAATATTACCTATGATTTGTTCAACAATAGTGTTTAAAACTTTAAATATAGGTACCATAAATCTAGATTTATTTTCCAGAAAAATTAACAATGAATTGTAATAACGTTTAAGTAATTTGGATTATGTACAGTGCTTGGATTGAGGGAAGATGCGGGGGGACAGGAAACCACTTCTATTTTAGTGTACCCCCCTCTAATTTCATATGCTTAACAATAAGACATTTAGTTTTGAGGAAGACCCACATATTTTTTATACTTTTACTACATCCTCCGATTTTTTTCCAATTCAAGCACTGATTAATTATGTACATTTTTTAATTAATTCAGAGTAATAATTGTTTAGAAGGTTTCTAACTTGGTAACAATTCATAACTTCTTAAGCCTAATAAGCCTGAAGTATAGTTCAATTTAAATTCAATTTATTGAATAAATATAACTTTTTTAGATACCTTATAAAAATGTTGTCTTAGTGACTAATGTATTATAATAACTTACCTAATACAAAATGTATTTTCATTACGTATTTTTACAAAATTAAGTATATATTAAAGACTGAAACATCATAGTTTACTTATGTGGCTATGAAATGTATAGATATATCATATATACCTCAGATACTAGGTAATATAGTAATTTAAATTAAATTAATTTGGCTTTAAATTATATCATTAAGAATAATTTAGGTACCTAGGTAATTTATAATTTATATTTTACATAATTTCTTGGAATTTAATAGTATTATCTATATGCCTACTTAAAAAAATAAATTACTATTGTTGTTATGTGTTAATAGAAGCAAAAAACTGGACCATTGGACAAAATGATTTGTGTTACTAAAACAACATTAACAAATGTTAAATTAAATAAAAACAATATCATTGACGCATGTGTGCAGCTAGTTACTACAAATGGTAGACCTTTTACACTATTAAATGATACTGGATTCAGAATGATAATGGATCCAATCATGAACTCTATCGGTGGTGGTATGTATATAAATATTTGCATAATTACTTTGTTCAAATTTAGCTTAAACAAGTTAAATTAATAAATTGTAAAAATAAATATTAAATTATTTTAAAATGCAATTTCACAACTTAGTAATAATTGATTTCAGAATTCCAACCAAGAATTGGTTGAGGAAGTAGACCAAGGTGACAATAATTCTAATTCATTAGAAACAAATATCATCACAGATGATTTTGAAGAGTACCTAAAAACAACTTCTCAGGCACAATTAATACCTACAAATAATAGTATTAACCTCGATAATTCTTATAATGAAATAAAAATAAAAATTGAAGATTTTGCAAACATTGATAGAGTTAATTATAAGGAAAATGTGGTTCAGTATTGGTTGGCTAAGAAAAATGAAATGCCTGAATTATTTGAGCTTGCAGAAATTGTTATGGCTGTACCAGCTACTCAGGTAAATATTTCATGTGCATTTAAATGTATGTATACTATGTAGTATGTATTGACTGAAATGGTCATATAATATATTAAACACCATTGTTTTTTTTCAAATTAGTTATATTAATGTTAATTAATAAATCATTTCAGGTGAGTGTTGAACGCAGTTTTTCTGGTCTTAAGTTCATTTTATCTGACTTAAGATCGTCACTATCCAGTCAAATGTTGGAAAATATTTTAATAATACGAGGAAATAGCATATAATTTATTAATGTATTAATATATTATATTGTTAATTATTTAGAATTTAAATAAAAAAAGCTTCTTTGAATAATTTCTATGTCTTACAAATTGTATTATCTTTTGGAATAAAATATTTACTTATGTAACTTCAAGCAGTCAATGAACTAATATAATTAAAATTTATTAAACACATTTTTTATCTCATTCATGCCGTTTTATTTTTGATTCTAGTGCTCATACTCTCAGAGACTAGAGTATTAGAATTAGACAATAAATGTGATAATTTATAGTATTTAAATTTGTTGTCAGTAATTAATATTACTTTATACTTTTATAGTTTATAGCTTGCTAAAGTTACCAATATCTAAACTAACACTAACTTATCAATTAGCTGTTTGCTAAAAACTCCAGGATATTCTACTAATTTCATAATTCTTACATAACAGAGTGGATAATTATACCACAAATGGCACAAATATAAAATAAAAGTAGAATTTACTTTAAAAAATAATTTAATATTTTAATTTCCTATCTATATTTAAATTATAAGTTATAACATTTAACAAAAAAAGAAAAATAGTATAATAACGTTAAAAAAAAAATCAAATAACGTTTCAATGTACAATAACGTTAAACAATAAAACTATATAACGTTTCAACATACAATAACGTTAAACATTAAAACCGTGTGATATAATGTATTATATTTATATTTAATTATTATTTTGTTAAGTTGGTATAATTGTACCTAACCTCACACTCTCATGATTCTGTACATGTACGCTCTCTGTTGTCATCTTGACACAGTCGTTAGTTGTTATGCCATAGTGCAATACTGTTTGTTACTCTTTAAAATGTGCTTGTATAATATTACATTGTTTGATGTTTGATGTAATAAAATAAAGTTATTAATTAAATGATGTGTCATTGATAAATGTTGGATACAGCCTGAGTCATACTAACGAAATAAAAATAATACATGGCGCAGTCGTTAATCTTGTAGTTGTTTGGATTCAAATGGATGAAGTCTGTAACTTTTGCATGCGGTCGATGTTGATGAGTGTGGCTAAATAAAAATAATAATAATAATAGTTCAAAATGGAATTTAATAAGCCAAATCCACTAATAATGTCCGGCAATCTGGCCGAAAACTTCCGCACGTTCCGGCAAAGTGTTCAGATTTACTTTGACGCAACTGAAGCACATTCGAAAAAATCGGCGACACAGGTAGCTATTATATTAAATTTATTAGGCCCTGAAGCATTAAAAATTTATAACACCTTGAAGCCTAAAGAGAATACTGTCATTGAAGTAATGAAGGTTTTGGAGGAATACTGTACCCCTAGAAAAAATCAAACAATGGAGTTATATAAATTCTTTACTAGAAAGCAATTAGAAGGTGAACATTTTGATAAGTTTTACTCAGATCTGAGAGATCAGGCAAAGTCTTGTGAGCTTGGAGATTGCGAAGATAAATTATTAAAATCGCAACTCATTCTTGGTGTTGCTGATCGAGACTTGCAAGCACAATTACTCCGTGATGACCTGCCTCTAGAAAAGGTAGTACACCAGTGCAAGGCAAAAGAACAAATGGAAATCAACAGGAAGCTAGTACAGGATGAAGTTAAATTAGTCTACAACGTCGAAGATGGTCAGAAAAAACAACAAAATGCAAAAGGAAGACATTTCGAGCAGAGGACAACACAGCATGGCAGTGGCAAAGGATGGCCAAACAAAATTCAATCAAATCAGTCTAGCAGCTCAGATAGGGTATCAGGTAAGAATAATTTTAATAAGTCAAATGTAAAGGGTATAAGTTATATAAACGATTGTAATAGATGTGGTAGATCGCACAAAGTAAGAGAATGCCCTGCATATAAAAAAAATTGTGGTAATTGTGGTTTATTAAACCATTTTAAAAGCAAGTGTAGATTAGGAAAAAGTAAAATAGAAAATCAAGTTGATAATTTAGAAATGGAATTTTCGATAGATGCTTTGGAGGTAAGGGTCATGAATACAGAGCTTGCATGTGGAGAAATTAAAAGATCTTGGATTGATATTATTAAAATGAATGGTGTTGAACAAAAAATTAAGTTGGATACTGGTGCTGAGCTAAATGTGATGTCTTATGAATTATTTAAACAATTTAATGGTCTAAATCTAAATAAAAGCAATGTAATAATTAAATCATTTGGTGGTTATACCACAAATTCAAAAGGAAATACCTTATTTGAATTAGAACATAAGGGTAAGAAAATAAAAAGAGTATTTGAAATAGTTGATTATGACGGCCTACCACTCTTGAGTTTTGAGGCTTGTGTGACATTAAATTATAAATTATCTGAGGTTAATGAATTAAATATTTTAAATAAACAAAGTGAAAAGGAAAAGTTCATACAAAAGAATAAAGATATATTTGAAGGTATTGGAAAATTCCCAGACAGGATTAAAATTAAATTAAAGAATAACCCAAATCCGGTTTGTAACCCACCTAGGAGGGTGCCAATCAAAATATTTGATAAATTAAGGGAGCAACTAAATTTAATGGTTAAACTAGAGTTGATAGAAAATTGCAGTGAACCGAGTGAATGGCAGAGCAATCTAGTAGTGGTTGAAAAACCTAATGGCACATTAAGAATATGTTTAGATCCAAAGGACATTAACGCTAATATAATAAGAGAGATGTATCAAATACCTACGCTTGAAGAAATAAGGCCTGCGCTTGCTAATAAAAAATTCTATAGTCTGTTGGATTTGAAAGATGGGTTTTATCATTGCGAGTTGGATGAGGTCTCTAGCAATATATGTACTTTTAGTAGTCCTTTTGGCTCGTATAAGTTTAAACGATTACCATTTGGTTTGTCTGTGGCTCCTGAAATATTCCAAAAATTAATGGTGAAATACTTTGGAGAAATTGCAGGTGTTCACATTTACTTTGATGATATATTGATTTGTTCTGATAGTAAGTCTGAGCATGATTTAATATTAGATAAAGTAACAAAAAATGCCCGCAAGTTTAATGTTAAATTCAATATTAAAAAATTTCAATACTGTGTTAGTGAGGTCAAATTTTTAGGATTCATATTCAATGAGTTTGGTGTTACTCCTGATCCTGATAGAATTAGGGTAATTCAGGAATTGAATGAACCTAAAAATAAAAAAGATCTACAGTCATTTCTTGGTATGATAAATTACCTAAGATCATTTTTACCAAACTTGTCAGAAATTGTCACTCCATTTAGGGAATTATTAAAAAAAAATGCTCTGTGGAACTGGAATAAACAGTGTCAATTGACTTTTATTAAACTCAAAGAATTTCTTTGTAAAATACCTACATTAAAAAATTTTGATAGCAAATCTGGTTTGGAAATTCAATGTGATGCATCTGAAAAAGCAATAGGTTGTTGTATTTCACAGATGAAAAGTCCTATTCATTTTGCATCAAGATGTTTAAGTGAAACAGAGGTTGCATATGCTCAGATAGAAAAGGAAATGTTGGCAATATCATTTGCCTGTACAAAGTTCCATTCATTAATTTATGGCCAAAAAATTAAAATATACACTGATCATCAGCCTCTTGTATCTATTATGAAAAAAGATATTCATAAAATTCCGAATAACCGTTTAAAAAGACTTAGACTTAAGCTTCTAATATATGAAATAGAGCTACAATATTTACCAGGTCGTTATATGTATGTTGCTGACCTCCTAAGCAGAAATTTTATTAAAAGAAATAATACCGGTGAGGAAAGTCTGACTGATGTCATTCATACAGTGTGTGACATTGAGTTAGCGTATAAAAATTCTAAACAACAAGAATTTATACAGAAAACCCAAGATGATGAGGTACTAGGAAGGGTACTTGTTTATTGTAAATCTGGTTGGCCTAAGACAATTAATGAGGATGGTGAGCTCAAACATTATTGGAAGTTAAAAAATGAAATAATAAGTAGTGAAGGATTATTGTATTATCAATCTAGGCTTTTAATTCCAAAAACATTAAGAAAATACATAATACATAAATTACATGAAACTCACCTAGGGATCACAAAAACTAAGGCAAGAGCTAGACAATTATTTTATTTTCCTGGTATAAATACACAAATTGAAAACTATATACTTTCTTGTGCTGTATGTTTGAAATTTAGTAGGTCTAAAATTAAGGAACCAATGCTATCTCATACAATTCCAGACATTCCATTTTATAAAATTGCAATTGATATAGCAGAGTTTGGGGGAAAAACCTATTTAGTTGTCGTTGATTATTATTCAAGGTGGATTGAAATATTAAAATTATATAATAAAACAAGTGATGCAGTTATAGAAGTCCTTAAGCAGCTGTTTGGTAGATTGGGTATCCCTAGACAACTAATTGCTGACAATATGCCATTCAGTAGTTTTAAGTTCAAAGAATTTTCAAATAAATGGAATTTTCAAATTACAACATCCAGTCCATATTATGCTCAGAGTAATGGTCTAGCCGAACGAGGGGTTGGCATTGCCAAAGATATGTTAAAAAAAAGTTACCATACAGGTATGGATATTGATTATTATTTATTAGCATACAGAAATACTCCCATCTCTGGGTTACAATATAGTCCTGCTCAACTTCTACAAAGCAGAGAACTAAGGAGCACTATGTTAGTAGATAAAAGTAAATTCAAACCCAAAGTAGTGTTGTGTCGTGATAAAATAATACAAAATAAAGAAAAACAAAAGTATTTTTATGATAAGGCAGCAAGGAAAGGAGTTGAAATATTTGTTGAGGGACAGTTAGTCTATGTACAGGATAAATTTAATAAAACCTGGAGTGAGGGCAAAATATTAAAAAAATTACAGGAACCGAGAAGCTATCTAGTAAAAATAAAGAGTGGAAATACGGTGAGAAGAAATGTACAGTGGTTAAAAAAGAGAACACAAAATAAGTATGATGATTTGGGAAAATTTGGAATTAATGAATATGATAATGAGACTGAAAATGAAAATATTGAAAATGGTACTGAAACTGTGAATAATGAGACTGAAAATGAAAATATTGAAAATGGTACTGAAACTGTGAATAATGAGACTGAAAATGAAAATGAAATTGCTTATGATACTATAAAAAGAACTAAAAGAGGTAGGGTAATTAAAACACCCAAAAGGTATTTGTAAATGAACAATGTGTTTTTTTTTTCTTTCTCTTGTATTTTAATATTTAGTATTAGTATTTCTTTGAATGTTATTAAGATTGTTTTTTTTTTTTTTTTAAATTTGTATCACGAATTATGATTATTATTAATTGCAAATGTGTTAAACATAATGTATATCAAGTTGATTGTATTGTTAAATTGTTAATTTTTTTTTTATTATTATTATCTTATTATAATCTTTGTTTTGTTATAATTAATAATTATTAATTAATCTTTAAACTGGATAAGAGAGATGTGATATAATGTATTATATTTATATTTAATTATTATTTTGTTAAGTTGGTATAATTGTACCTAACCTCACCTCTCATGATTCTGTACATGTACGCTCTCTGTTGTCATCTTGACACAGTCGTTAGTTGTTATGCCATAGTGCAATACTGTTTGTTACTCTTTAAAATGTGCTTGTATAATATTACATTGTTTGATGTTTGATGTAATAAAATAAAGTTATTAATTAAATGATGTGTCATTGATAAATGTTGGATACAGCCTGAGTCATACTAACGAAATAAAAATAATACAAACCGTATAACATTTTAACATACAATAACATTAAACATTAAAATTGAATAACGTTTAAATAGCCAAAAACGAAAAAACAATATTTTTTTTTAGAATTTAAGCCCTGGTTTAAAACTTTTTTTGGTTTTTTATTTTTTAAATATTTTTTTGGTTTGTTTAAAAATACAACTTAAATTACTGAAGCTACAACTACAACTAAAACTAACTTAAATTACTGAAGCTACAACTACAACTAAAACTACTTTTTTTGGTTTTTTATTTTTTAAATATTTTTTTGGTTTGTTTAAAAATACAACTTAAATTACTGAAGCTACAACTACAACTAAAACTACTTTTTTTGGTTTTTTATTTTTTAATTATTTTTTTGGTTTGTTTAAAACTAAAACTTAAATTACTGTACCTAAAACTACAACTTAAATTACTGAAACTACAACTATAACTAAAACTACTTTTTTTTTTTGTTAAATATAACTAACTACAACTTAAATTAAATTTTTTTTTGTTTAAGACTACAACTTAAATTACTAAAACTACAACTACTACTACCACTAATACTAATTGTAAATACTCTGAAAGTTGTTGTGATACTGCTGTAGGTGGGCTTGGAAATTGATCGGAAGAAAACAGGATCACAATACCTGAAAAATGTTTAAAATGGATAGGTTTTAATTTTAAAATTACAAAAATGTATCATTTACAATAATTATACGCTTCTGTTTTAATTCATCATTTAACTTGTGAATAATATGACAATAACAGACATGGTGAATACAATTAAGAGTAATTTAAATATACTGATAATGAACAAAGTTTTAATTATCAAACATTATAAACAGATACATATACCTATATGAATTATAAACCAATAACTTAATTTCATAATTTATTTATTAAAAAAAAATATTAACTTAACCATGTCTGTACTGAAATTTAACACTTTTTCAACATAACTTAAGAATTAAATCTAAAATGTAAAAAGGATACAACAATATTGTGTTAAATAACAGATTCAAGTAGGTATTCAACGATGAGTTCTTGTAGTAAACCATAAAATATAAACAGTAAATGTAGATGGCAAGACAGAAGAAGATAAATGATTTATAAATGCAACATATTATTGTAGTCTTGTCATCAAATTAATTTTGTAACAGCTTGTGAGATGAAATCTGCTATTCATGCTGAAATTCAAAAAAAATATACGTTTTTATCATTACTCTTCATATCTTATAGAATTAGGTGTGTTACCATGGCACCACATGGTCACAATTTTAATTTAAGAACTGTTTGGTGTTATGTTATTTATTATGTACCTATCAATTTGTAACCTAAATGGAGCCACGGAAAACAGCGTTCCAAGTCCCTACATTGTGTAGAATCAACATTTAAATATTTAAACATTTATTTTAATTTTTAATTGTATGTATTTTTCTTTCAATCAGAATTATAATTATGTATCTATTAAAATTATAATGAGCATTGGTGTTTCTATGTTTGTTATGTACCTATTTATTGAATAGTTTATGTTTGTAATTTCTGTAAATTAAATTGTAAATAAAAATCTATAGTGTTATTAAAAAAAAAAAAAATAGAAATTTAGAAATTTGTTTCCTGAAAATAATTGTTTAAATTATCTTATTTCATAAAGTGTAACAATAATATTAAATAATAGTTTATTACTTAATTATAATAATAAATTTTGATTACATCACAGTGTTTAGGAGGAAATAATATGAACAATTAAAAAATTTAATTTAATAAGATTTATTTTAAATTATACATATAGGTAGCTCTAGTTTATCAAATTGTGAGTTCACATCACAAATCGACATCAAAATGTCATGAAGTAAATCATCTGAAAATTATATTTAAAATATGGCTTGCCATTTAAGACACTACACACATATCAAATGTTGTCTTCGTCTTACAAGTACGTAACAGCAAATTTAAGCTTATCAGATCACAGTAATTCTGTTAGTTTATAAATTATAGTAATATGACCTATAATGAAACTCCGAGGCGTAGCCAGGATTTTTTTATGGGGAGGGCTAAACACTTTTAACATGAGTCATTGAAAATCAAAAACAACAAAAAAATTAATAAACACTTTTTTAACTCAAATATTCTATTATACAACTAATAACAAGAAATATATTATAAAAATTACAATTTCCATATTTAAATTTAAATATTTCAAAACAATATAAAAAATATAGACAATGGGAGAGGCTATAGCCCCTTTAGCCCTCCCCTTGGCTACGCCACTGAATTGAATTTGATGGTTAGAACATTATCTGTGTTTGAGTGTGGTTATTTTACGATAACTTAATTTTTAGGTGAGTTATGACTGTTATGAGCATTTTTTATATACGCATAACTTGCTACAAAATTGAACTACCTACCGTAAAAAAAACCCACATACAAACACAGATAATGTTTTTAACATCAAGTTTCATAAAAGTCGATTCACTCTAATTAGACAGAGACAACAAATGGTCGTGTAGCGTCTTCTTAAAAATAATGAAGTTCTGTTGCGTATATGCAAAATACAAGAATTACAAAAGAAATTTAAGTCATAAGAATTTATGATCGATTAGCAAATATAATTGAAAGATACATAACAGGGTAATGAATGACAGCGACATCCACATACCCGTCATACCCGCTTTTTTTAAAAACTTAAAAACACAAAAATTGTATTGTATAAAATTAAAATCAAATATATATTGTAAAATTACGAAAGTGTACATAATTATAATTATTTAAACACTTATAACGATCAATGAATATAGGTAATACTAGGTAGGTATTTAATTATTTCTGAATAATTAAAATATTTTCGTCTATGAAAATAATCTTGTTTAAATTTATTTTGTTGGTTTAATATAAAAACAATTAAATATCTAAATCATATAATAAACCTTTTTTAATAATTTAATAATAATTTGTAGGTATTTTATAACTTTCATATTTTATTAAATAGCATAATTATTATTCATTTACAATACATTTTGGATATTATTATGCAGTATACCTAACACAATCAAAGTGTTTAAGTATATTTTGATTTACTCACCAGTTACAGAGTTGAAGATGGACGTAAAAAAAAAAAAATAAAATAAAAAAAAATACTGTTGAAACAAACTCAAAAACTTAGAAAATTTCACGAATACACAACACATTTAAAGCATAAGTGGAGAGAATTAAAAAAATAAACTTATGCCGTGTTGAACTGTCCTCGATAAAATCTTACGCAGGAATGAAAACCATAGTCGAAATTAGCCAACAATATCTTTAAATTACAGAAATTCAAATTATACCTTTTTTATCTTAATACTATTGTTGATATTTTTTCGGAATCGATCAGTCTAATACAATGAGTTTAATGTTTATCTAACTTTTTGGTAGGCCTTGCCGCACACTGTATTGTGAGAATGCATGACAAAAGATTACCGTCGCGCCGCTCGCCGTCAAAGGTCCAATGGTCAAAATACATTAGGGTTCAATCTTATTGTGTTTTTTAACTGGCACGTTTAAAATCGTAAATAACTGTTATCGGTTTCTCATGACAAAGGCATCATGATTGAATTATCCTGGTATATTATATTTACTGGTTGTACGATGAATAATTTGATACATGTATTATAATATATTAAATGTTTATTATTTACAACATCTAAAAAGACATTAACCTTGTTGTAAGGAAACTATCAAAATTCATCATAAATGCTAATTGACAAGACAATAATATTAATAAAATCAAACACATATAAATATTAATAGGTAAAATTACAAAATAAATACATAGGTTTACATAACATAACAATATACAAATATTATGCGACTTAGGGCGACATCTGCTTTACGGGATCGGTGTAATAATACGGTCCCCTGAAATTAAATGAGAAGCAACCCAACATACAAGGTTTCTTATCACTAGTCGTCCGAAACAATAGTCCCCTAGCTTTGGTCCCCCAACTTCACACACGTATATTAATATGTTCATGATACACATCAATAGGTACATAAACTTAAGTTTTTATTTTATTAGATTTATTAGATAGATATAATCAATTGGGATAGGTATAATCAATTGTATAATATAATATTATTACCACATGGGTTTGCATACATATTGTGTAGTACCTACCTACTGTTTAGTACACATTACTCTTTATAAAAGTTTAGTTGAACGTCAGTATTAAATATTACCTTGAAGAAGTAGTTTAAGTATAGTATATGTATATAATTACTGATCAACTACCTTAACTCAACAACTCACCTAAAAACTATTAGCTAAAAACGGTCCAACATTTTCAGTATGTTTTTAATTTAACCTGTAAGTTGTTTGTACGGTCAATATATATACATTTGATCGGATGTAATTATCTGGAGTTGTATACATACATAAATATTACCAACTCAAATAAAACAATTCACCTCTGTAGTTTTAAATCACTTATATTTATTGATTTATGACAATATACTATCCATAAAAGTACAATAATACTGTACTGTGCGAATAGACCTTTATCATCGACAAACACTTCCGTGCCACCCAGCACAACCCGAGGTAAAATATTAATCTAATGGAGTAGGGTTGAGCAAAGGATAAGACAATGTAAATAAAACTATATAACACAATTTATTGATTCAAAAACAGTAATTTAACCATCAACACTGAATGTCTCATCTGCTCTAGGACGTTTGATTTGATGACGGAATCGGCGTACAAACGGCACACGTACGGCGTCTAAGAGACGCGCGTTACTCGAAAAACACCGTCCCCGGTTCGAAAATCGCGAAACGGGGCGACGAAAACGTAAAAAGGCGAAACGAAATTGTCGAGAACGTCGGTCGCCGTCGACGCGATAGCGACTCGAAAAATACAAATACGTAAAAAACGGGCACACTACCGGCAGTAAAACGACACGGCGGACGCGAATAACACGACCGCGATGTCGAAAAACGCCGTTAAATCCAGTGTTGCCAATGAGAAAATCATGATTATGCTTTATGTAATTTCAAATAATGCCAGATAGTGTGATAGGATGCTATTTTGTTATCTTTAAATTTTTAGACTCGGACCTCGCTTCGCTCGGTACTCGAACCAGTCCTGCTAATACATACAAATATATATATATACATATAAACAAGTTTACTATAAGTTATTACTGTTTTGCTTTTCCAATACTTAGATATTAAGTATAAAATGGATTTAATATACATCAATTACAGATTTTTGTATATTTATTATGTGTTTTCACATAATATACTATAGTATTATTTATCATGGTTAAGACTGCATTTAACATATTTCTTTGCACTAAATTTCTTAGACTGTTCTTAATAATATTTACCTGAAACAAAATAAATATTTAATAATAGTTAAAAATAAAAGTACATATTAAAATTTAATTAAATACCATATAAAAGGTACAAACAAACAATGTTAAAATTGTTTACTAATAAATTAGGTGGTTTATAGTTAATAAAATAATACAATACATTCATTATTAATTTTATTTTATCAACCTTGAACAAAAATATTTTCATTGTATTAATAAGTATTAAATACTATTATAAAAAATTAATAATTAGCTTAATATATTACTTGACTGAAAATTCGTTCTACTTCTGCATTTGAAAATGGAAGTACTAGTTGTAAAATTGCAAATTTAGCAAGCTCTAGAAATGGATTAGTATCTGAAGCATCTTTATAGTTGTAAACTTCAGACCAGAAGAGAGATGATTTTTTTACATTTTTCCATTCATGCAAACTTAGTGACCGCCACTGGTTCTCTATTTTTTCCAATTCATTTGCTTTATAACCATATTCTTTTAAAAGTGGAACTATGGACTCCTTGTGCTGCCATGTTACCAGAGCTTTAGAAGGTGATAATATAGAACATTTTCTTAATGTTTCAATGTTTTGAGGCAGCCTATGGACCAACTCTTCTTGTAAAGCTACCACAAAGTCTATGCAACTTTTTCTGAAGTTCGCCTCATGTATATCATTAAACTTATCGCCTAGTTTGTTTTTTAGTTCAACAAGTTTAGTTTCTACACCATAGCCCAAATAACTATTATAGTTAACATGTCCTTTAATTGAACTAGTGAGAGAGTTGATGTTGTTACCAGGTATTAAGACTTTTATACTAAGCTGTTCAATAAGGAAAGTCAAGTCTTGAAATAACTGAAGAGGTTCAGCAGAATTGCTTTGGAATGAGAGATTTACACTTTGAACTTGTTGAAGTATAGGAGAAAGAAAGAGTAAATAACACATATTCCAATCATTACTAAAAAGTTTGTATAAAAGCTCTGCTTTATGACACTTTTCAGAACGTCTAGCGATGTCAAAATGTGCCTTTAAAATAGGCCATTGGTCTAATGTCCTAGAAACAGCTGGTTCAATCGATAACCATCGAGTTTTGCAAGAACGCAACATTTTGAGAGGGTTTTCTTTACCAGTTATTGAACTAAATAATTCTGCATATGTTTGTTGCCTCTCTGATGATCTTGAAAACCAAGCATATGTTTCTTCCATCATAAATTCTATGTAAGTGGGTATGGTAAGTCGGGTGGCATCAGAAACGGCAAGTTGCAATGAATGGTTAACACAACGCATCAATCTTATATTCGGACAATCTTCTTTTAATATTTCTGCTACACCACCAACTGACCCTATCATCACACTGGCATTATCAGTACCTAGACCATGGAGATTTACAAATTGTAATTTATTATCATTCATAACTTGTTTAACGCCTGTAGATATTCCTTGCGCATCACATTTATTAAGCTCTACAAGGCCTAAGTAGGTAGATACAATGTCTTTAGCATCAATACTAAAATAGCGAATAGCAACGCCTAAAAGCTTATTTACAGAAATATCCGTCGATTCGTCAACAAGCAGACTAAATTTATTGTCACCAATGTCTTTACGTAGTATTTTCTCAAAGTAAGGAGCTAGAATATTAAGAATAATACCACAGCACTTGGTTCTATGAATTTGTAGATTACTATGTTCGCTGTCCTTAAACTCTAATTTACATACATCTTGTAGATGATCAATTGACCTAAACGCAGTATGAGCAACAATAAACAAAGCTAATCTTGCTTCAGCACTCCGAGCTTTAAGTTTAATATCTTGGCTAAAGTAACTTTTATGAAGACAACTTTGACTATTTCTTGAATCAGAAAATGGCTCAGACGCATTCTTATGCCTATCACTATTTAAGTGTTGTTCTAAGACACTAGCTTTAGCTGTTATCATAATATTACAGTAACGGCATTTGGCCAAAAATTTGTTGGTTTTAACCTCCATTATCCAGGACTTAAATCTTCTATCATGAAGCCATGAATCGCGAAATTTTTGTTTATATATTTTTTTCTCTTGGGTACTAGAATTAATTAAAAATAATTATCATGAATATTAATGCAGACAATACACTTAATTAATTTATAAAATTTAATATTCATGTCTAAAAGTTTTAATTATTTATAGGTACTATCCAATATCCATACTATACAAATGTTTAATTTTTACAAATAACTTATAAATTTGTTGATCTATGACTTATTATTACACAATGCTAATTTATTATAACTGCTTGTATAAAGTATATAACGTTTATAAATAATATTTTATAAATTTGGTATTATTTATCACTATAATTATTAATTGTACATTAAAATATGATACCAAACACTTAAATTATCACATATATTAAATCTATACTAATATTTGTAAATTGTTTAAACACATTACCTCAATGGTTGGTCTGATTGTTCATCATTTGTAGGCTCTGTAAATATAGTTGTGGTCAGCTCTTTGTTTTTTGTAATTGGTTTAATAAGGGTGTGTGTTCTAAAAATGTTTTGAAATTAATTATAAAAAAAAAAAAATATTAAATATCAAGTTACATATTTTTGACAAAAAAATTAATTTTATTAATCATATGAATAAAGTGCATTAATGTAATTTTATTTTAACAATTCTGATAAAATAGAAAAAAATAATTTATACTCGTTTGATACCAAATACTTAAATTATCACATATATTATATCTATACTAATATTTGTAAATTGTTTAAAAAATTAATACATTATTTTACACACATTACCTCAATGGTTGATCTGATTGTTCATCATTTGTAGGCTCTATAAATATAGTTTTGGTCAGCTTTTTGTTTTTAGAAATTCTTTTGCGGGGGTTCTTAAAAGTTGGTTTAATAAGAGTGTGTTCTAAAAATGTTTTGAAGTTAATTATTATCAACAAAAATATTAAATATCAAGTTACATATTTTTGACAAAAATTGTGGTGATCGAATAACATTATGATGATAAATGATAGATGATAAAAACATTCATAATAATTATACTTACACATGTTCTATTCTTGCCGATTTTAAAATTTTATCCTTAGCCACAGTCGAGGCTTTTAGGAATTTTCGCCTACTTGCAGCTTTGAATGTATTAGTCCGTTTTAGTGCTTCAGATCTCAAACTTGAGACTAGATTAGTCTTTTCAATTTCACTTAATCGAACAGGTTTTTTGCCATCTGTTTGGATAGTTGCTAATGAAGATGGTGAATCAACATCTGAATTTGAATAGTCACTACCTCGGTCACTACTAAAATCCTCAGGTATATGAAGAACGGGCACGTCACCTACCGGTAGATTTTCTAAAATTTCGTGGCTAGTACATGGTATAGAACATGCTGGATTTGACTCCGTTTCCTTTAAAAATATAATAAAATATGTAACTATCATATTACCATAAATTATGAATCAATTTTGAATTTTTAATCAATGGTATTTCTGAATATTATATATCAATTTGTAAATCTCTTACTTGCTGGTTCGAAGTAGTAGGAATACCAAAGTATGAAGACAATTTCATTTGTTTTGACATGATTTCTGGACTACAAATCGCATTTACAAAACTTAAAACTTTTCTACTCTTCGTATTGAAGAGAAAAAATAAAAGTTGATACAGTGGAACTATACTGTACAGTGTACTGTGTATCATTATTATTATATATCTATACCAATTTCATTATATAATGTTCGTGCTATTTATAGCTATGGTTTTCAATGTATATATACAATATATTATTATCTTATCACATATTTTAGTTTTACGTTTGTTACCAAACCGTGTTTTGCTGTATAATTACCATAGTACCATATGGCATATTGATATCTTTTCAATGGTAACCGCGAGGTGTATATTATTTTAATTCGTGGTCAATACACCTTGGGTACTAGTATAATATATTGATAAAATGATAACTAAAGTCTATGTTTATAATTTTCTTAAATCATTTTTTTTTATAATGCTACTTTTTAGTAGAATATGACAAATATTTCTTTCAAAATGCCAAACATCATGCTAAATGCCATTTTGAAAAATCAAATGCTAAAACACTTCTAAAAATGCCAAATTTGGCATCGAAAATGCTAAAATGGCAACACTGGACTTAAATCCGCGTAAAAGGGCTTCAAAAGTCGAAAAGCGTTGAAAAATTTCGAAAAAACGATATATACAGTAATAACAAAACGACGAAGCCGAAACGGTGCGATAAGCCGATAACGACGAAAGGCGATAACGGGTCGGGAAAAGAATTCTAATTTTTCGATTGGCCGGTCTTATAGGTACAGGCAGCGCAGCGATCGGCGGTCCGCGTCAACATTTATATTTTATCATTGATTATAAATACTATAGATCGCTCACTGCAATACAAAATACGCTGCGCGGAAATTATTTCCGATAGAGCGCGTTAAGGAATTTTGTCTGCAATAAAATTAAATAATTAAATATTATATTTTATAATCGCCCGCCGCCGAATCGTTATCGTCGCCGACCACCGTCGTATCTAATCGTATTTCTGTAATTATAAATAACTTATTTATACATATATACATTGATTATAAATACTAGTATTTATAATCAATGATATATATTAAGAAAATGTTTTGTATTTTCATTTCTTTGATTGGAATCAGTAGATTCAAGCCCACGGTACGAGTGTAGTGTACGACGTACATAGATTAATAATTTTGGTATTATACATTCTTTAATAATTATTAAAATGTCAGGTGATAAATGTGCTTTTTATAATTGTAAAATGAATAGAAGAAATTCTAAAAATGTAATTTTCCATGCTATTCCAAAAAATACCGAACTTGCTAAAAAATGGATTTTAAACTCTGGTAGGAATAAATTAATATTAATTACAACATTTTGTATTTATTCTTCGTATAATTTTATTTTTCAATATTTTATTTCTTATTATAAAGGAAATATTAAGCTAGAAGCATTAAGTCCAAAAAAGCTGAGAAAACGGTATATTTGTTCTCACCATTTTGATGCATCTATGTATATGAACTCCAATGCCTCAAATCGTAGACTTACACAAAACGCGGTGCCTAAAATGTATTCAATTGGTAATTACTTTAAATTAATTACTCAGTTATAATACATATACCGTAGTACTAGGGCTGGATCTGACGGAAGGTTTTAAGGGCACTTGCCACGGACAGCAGATGTTTGAGGGGCATCAGGATGCCAAAATACTAACAAAAAAAATTTAAAACATTTTGACCCTCTGTTTAGGAAATTTATATAAAAATATATCACTTTTAAAAATATAATATATTGATTTTGTATTTATATAATTTGGGGTTCAAAATTAATACGTCAAGATATGTCACTTGAGCACGCAGTGCCGCAACTAATGGGGTACGGGGGTTCTCAGCATGATCAAGGGGCCTCAGTTTATAATAAATTAAGGCCACAAAATGTACAGAAGTCTTAAGTGTAAATTTGAGAGTAGGCAGTAAACAACCAAAAATAATGTAAATAAAATTATTAATGATTTTGCTAATCAAAAGGCTGTAAGAAAAAAATGTTGTATGTAAATATTATTATGTAAAACATATTTTAAATTTTAACTACGTAGATAATATGTCGTGTGTATAATAGTTTTATAATTTTATGAATATTATTGAAGTAATCTACATTTACTCATATTTCCATATATTTTATAGTTATGTGAGTCTCGTAAATTTACAAAAAAAAAAATTACGATTTATATTTTTTTACCGTTCAAAAAGTTGAGCGACCACTTTATTTGTATGTTATTGTACTTTTTATCAAGATATTAGGTTATAATACAAATCAGGATTTTTTATAATGACCGTTAAAATGTTTTTTATTTGTTATACTTTATTAATAATTTCTAGTTTCTACTTAAACAAAGAATATTATATTTGATATAAATTATAAAATGATTAAATAAGTAAAAGATAATTGAAAAAAATGCATGTACATACCTAAGTACCTAACACAATGATATTTATTTAGATTTTCATAATTTAAATCTTGGTTACCAATTAGATACTAATTTATTTAAGTATCTCAAAAAGGTGTATGTACTTAATTTGTATTAAGATTTCACCCAACGACCCAACACTAATAATATAACGCAGAATTATTCTTTAAAATTTTAAATAGTTCTTAATAACTTGTTCTTAAATTTGATTTAAGTATTGATTTTATATTATAAAATTACTGAAACCAATGATTTAACTGATTTAAGAAAAAGCAATACATATGTAGATATACACTCACGTGGATTATCCATCATTTTTTTGTAACTACTTAGATATTGGGTATTTTAAATTGTTTTACTGCTTGGGCATCTAAAAGACTACATCCGGCCTTATAGATTACAGTACTAGGTGCAAGTATAGTTATTTTTAAAACTGTAATTGTTTCATTATTAAAATTATAGAACCAGAAACTTCTAATAATGCATCTTCAACTAAGACTTCGGCTAAATGAATGTCACCTGTTTGTAAACAAACAGTATTCATCGAGGGAAATATAACTGAAGGTAGCATTAATTGTAACGAAACCTATGATACTACACCAGTCAAAAAGGCAAAAAAAGGTAAATTATTTTTTCATGGAATCAGTTTTGTTATATCAATGTTTGTATTTAAAAAAGGTATTTTAAGTAAATCTAATTTTCGTAAAAATTGTTTGTATATTTATTAAAAAAAGTTTTATTTTTCAATAACTTATCATTAAATACATAGGTTTAAGTGTATACATTTTTCGTTATCTATCATTTTATAAAATGTATTTATGAATACAAAATACAAATAGATTAAAATATGAATATTTTTCTATTATAATAAAAACAATAAATAAATATCTTTATAAAATCTTATTTCCATTAAAAATTTAAAATAAATATATTGTTGGTAGGTGTATCTCTATCACCACAGTCATTCAAGGTAATTACACCAGTACGTAAATATAACGGGTGCCAAACATCGAGTAGTACCAATGTTCAGCCCATGTTTGAAAACAGTCCATCGTTATCTATAACACCTAGCACTAAGGCATACGTTTCATCATTAATTGATTTTCCAAGTCCAATAATTAAGTCGCCCAAAAAAATATTAGCAAATGAATCTATATTACAACGCAAATTACAAAATCTTCGACGAGTTTTGAAAAGAAAACGAGCTATTATAAGTTTTTTAAAAAATAAAAACAAAAAGTTTGAAAACTCCAAAAATTGCATTAAAAATATCTTTAATATTACAAAGTTTACTTCAAAAAGTTCAAAAATCTTAACTGGTATGCAAATACTGCACAAAAAGCGTCGACCTTGGTCTAAAGCAGAAAAACAACTCGCTTTGACACTGTATTATAAATCACCTTCTAGTTATAAATATATGAGGAAAAACGGTATTATTCTACCAGGAGAGAGCACAGTACGCCGTATGCTACAATCTATAGCATATGTTCCTGGATTTTTGCCGGAATATTCAGAACAATTAGTATTAAAAATTAAAGCAATGTCAGAAGTCGAGAAAAAATGTGTAGTTTTATTTGATGAGATGGCGATAATGAAATGCATTGAGTACAACAAAAGTCTGGATATGATCGAAGGTTTTGAAGATAAAGGACCATTGGGTCGTTCTTCAAAATATGCAAAACATGTTTTGGTGATAATGGTACGAGGGTTGTATACAAATTGGAAATTTCCACTTTGTTATTTTTTGACTTGCAATGGTATGACAGGTAATGAATTAAACATAATAATTAAAAGTTGTATAAAAAAAATTTTGGATATTGGCTTGTTGCCTACTGCTTTAGTATGTGATCAAGGTACTCAAAATAGAAAACTTTTTTCTTTGCTTGGTGGTACAGAAAACTGCCCAAAAACTGAAATTTACGGTCAAACACTATTTTTAATATATGATATACCTCATTTATTTAAAAGTATCAGGAATAACTTATTAAACGGAAATATAAAAATTAATGAAAAGACTATTGTATTTCAAGATATTGTGAAAACGTATGACATCGATCGTAGAAGTGCCACAGCCCGAGCTATGTGTAAAATTACACCAGCCCATTTAAACCCCAAGCCATTTAATAAAATGTCTTGCAAGCTTGCACTACAGATTTTTAGCAACAGTGTTGCGTCCGCTATAAAAACGTGTGTCCATACAAAAGAAATAAAATCTCTAACCGCGCTTGACACTGCTGATTTTTTGCTGGAATTAAATAATACATTTGATTCGTGTAACAGTCAACAGCTGAATGACAAAAACCCTAATCGAAAGCCGATGAGTGTTCAAAATCGACAAATATTTGAAAATATTAATAAAACAATTTCAACATTCAAACTAGCAAAAAAGATTTGTCACAAAAATAATGTAATATCAGTACCACCCTGTTTTACAGGAATGATATTGTCTTTAACTGCTTTAATACAATTATTCGAAAAAGAAAACAAAAATATATTGGAATTATCGGACAGAAAAACATTTTTTTTATTCACTGGACGATTAAACCAAGACCCACTTGAAAATATGTTTTCAATAGTAAGACAAAAAAATGGGTATAATAGAAATCCGACTGCTCGACTATTTCGGACCTGTTTTGCCAGCATCTGTTCATTTACATTAATGAAAACATCGGAAAAATGTAACTGCGAAAATGATGATGATAAAAGTTTATCTGTTGACTTATTGTCTGATATTAATATTGAAAAAAAAATAAATGATCAATTAACAGACAAAAATGAAGATACTCCAATTTTTGAATCACTGAGTGATTGTTCGAGCTCTTCATCAAGTTCTCCTATTTTAATTAATAAACTACTACCTGTATCTTTGGAGGAATGTTCTATACTTTACTTTGCTGGTTACTTAGCTAAACGCTGTATTGACAACTTTAAATGTCAAAATTGTGAATTATCAATCATTGAACAAGACATTTTAGATGACCCTAATCAATTATTGATAACCTTTAAAACTTTTGGAAATATAAGTAACCCAAATACTCAAGGCCTGAAGAAACCATCTAATTATCTTGTTACTCTTTGTAAAATTGGACTTAATACTTTTGCCAGAGTGTTTAATGACATTAAAAGTGAAAAACGGTTAGTATATCAGATGTTGCAGATTATATTGAAAGATATTAATACAAAATACTTAGAATTTGAACAATCGGAATGTAAAGATCACTACATATTTATGCTGAAATTGCTTCTTGTCACTAGAATATACAAAGAATGTAAATATTTAAGTGATGATGAAAAAACCTATAAGCAAACTAATAAAATCCCAGCAAAATTAAGAATTTTAACCAATAAGTAAAATTATATGATTTTGTTTATTATATCATTATATAAATATAATATCGTATTTTGTTTATTATTAATTTAATTAATATGTAATTTTTTAGTTATAGTATTTATTTTGCGACTCAATACAAAAATATTTGGTAATTCATCGGAAAATTAATTTAATGTAAAAAGTATATAAAATAAAAAAAAAAGTTTATAAATAATATGTCGTCTGTAATAGGATAACTGATGTAACCCTCAAAAATGAAATTTTACAGGAGGCACTAAAATAAAGTTATTTTGTAATCCTTATGACCTTCATTTTTGAATTTTTTTTTTAAATACTTTAGCTTGGTATACTTATGTATCAATATTATGCTTACTACGCTAAATCAAATGTAATTTTCTGTATATTACTCCAAAGTTGACTAGCCTGTTGGATACATTACTTGGCGTTTCATAATATTAATTATTGTGGGTTAATGTTTTTTATGTTGATGGTTACTACAATTGACACTAAATAAAAAAAAAATTCCATATAATGTAACTCTCAATTAAATTTTTTATTAAATTGTCCCTTTACAATATTAATAATTATTAAAAAAAAATTAATTACAAATAATTAACTTTGTTGACTCAATAAAAATTATTTAACACAATATGCCAATTAAAATTTAAAATAATATAAAAACAGTTTAAAATTAAAAACAATATAAATAATTATTAAAAAGAAAATAATAATAGTTACACTTTTGACTCAATACAAATTAAAAATAACATAAATAATAATTATTAAAAACAAAATAATAATAGTTAACTTTTTGACTCAATAAAAATTATTTAACACAATATGCCAATTAAAATTTAAAATAATATAAAAACAGTTTAAAATTAAAAACAATATAAATAATTATTAAAAAGAAAATAATAATAGTTACACTTTTGACTCAATACAAATTAAAAATAACATAAATAATAATTATTAAAAACAAAATAATAATAGTTAACTTTTTGACTCAATAAAAATTATTTAATATTTAACACAATATGTTAATAAAATTAAAAATAATAATATTATAAAACAATAAACATTTTTCAATACTCAATAGGATCAGTCTCTAAAATAATATTATTGTCTTCTTCATCAGTCTCTCCTAACACATCATCTACATTTTCATTTCTTTTCAATGATTTAAATTCTTTATGATACCTATTTGGTATCACACCACTATTGCAAAGTTTTAACAAATCATTATACTTTGCCACTGATATAGGCAGTTTATTGTTGAACGCTGGTTGGAGCTCTAGGGTTTTATAATTATTTCCTTTTGATCCCCTTCGCTGTTTTGGTTGTTTAATTGTAACTTGTTTTTTTTCTGAATCTAGATCATAAGAAAACTGCAAGGTAATAGTTGAAGATTTTTTGAAAAATGAAACTATTTTTATTTCATTAACTTTTATTTTTTGACCATCATCAGTATTAGTTAGTTTTGGAAACATAGCTATCTGAAGTTGCTTATAATCCATAAAATCTGTATGATTTAAGGAAAACACTTCATAAGGTTTTGGTTTGTTTCTGGAGTTAACTATTATTGTCGGCCATTCCGATGGAGCCCAAACAATTTTTTTTTTTAAATTTGACTCTATTGTAGAATGAACAGAGTCAACAGGCATATATGTGTGACCTGGTTGTAAATATGTAATACTTACTTTGTTAATATTATTTGCTTTTTTATTCATAAACCAAAAAATTGCAGCAAAAACTACATTATTTTTATTCTGACCCGGACAGGAGTCACAAAATAATGTTAATGTTTTAACAGTTTTCCTATCTTCAACAATCGTTAAATATTTATCTATAGTGGTACAGATTTCATTTGAACCTCGCATACCATCTTGTTCTCCCCAAATGAAACAATAACCGTTTTGAGTGCCACTTTCATAGAATGTTTCATTAAACATGGTATACTTTCTTGAATAGAACAATAACATGCTATCTCCATGTGGGGTATTTAATATTTTTTGTAAATCAAAACTAGTACATAAAAATGAACTATCAGTTTTAGATTTATCCTGAGCTGCAAGGTGTACGGATTTAGATAATTCAGCATTATGAATGTGTTTATCAAACTTGTCTTTTTGAATTCCACATAAATTGTCTTGCCCTATATTCTTCATACTTTCACATATGTTACATTTGTCTTTTTTTGGCGTGTGAAATCCAATATTGAATTTAGTGGTGAAAACATTTCTGAAAACTGTTTCACTAACTGGGATTTTTTGAGGATTAGATAATTCACACTGTATTTTATACCCTCTATACACAGCAGAAATAGTTTTACTTTCTGCTAGCAAATATTTTTTAGAAGTGCTAGACCTGCAATAATGAGATGGGACTGCAGGTAGTTCTTTATTAAATTTTCAATATGTCTTATATCATCATCACTTGTTTTATTGTGTGGTGTTTTTTTACCACGGTTATCTCTTTTAGCTGTCAAAATATCTGTTTTATTTACATTAGTATACGTTAAAAAAGTTTGTGATATATTTAGAGTTTTTAAAAGAAATTGTTGGCAAACTTTTGTAACAACACCTTCAATTGGGAGAAAATATGAATTTGAACAAGATTTTTTAACAATAGTAGATGCTGAATATCTTCTTTTTATTTTTTCTGTTTTTGTCGATGATACTAGAAAATCTTTCCTTTGCTGACTATCTAGTTGGTAATAAGAATCAAAAACATCTTGTCTATTTTCTTCACTGATAAAACCGCAAGCGTTTTGGCATTTTTTTGAGAAGCAGGGGTTTGGTAGAACTGATTTTTTTTTAACTAATGTCCCTTTTCTAGTTTTATAATCCTTTCCATTAATTCTAAGTTCTGAGTTTATTTTTCGTTTATTACCCTTTAATTTTTTTTTATAAGCACTTGTACCAATTTGTAAATCATTATAATTTTTGTCATTGCCTATTTCAGTTTCAAAATCAAGATTTTCCTCAATTACTTCTACATCAGCAACTGTATCAATAATAATATTAATATCATTATTATTGACTTCATTATTTAAAATAATATTATCATAATTATTACTGTTGACATTGCCCATTCCAATTTCATAACTTAAGTCTTCTTCAATAATTTCTACATCTACTGTATCAATAATACTACCATTATTATTAACTTTATGATTTAAACTATTATCATTATTACTGTTAACATTGCCCATTCCAGTTTCACAACTAAGGTCTTCCTCAATAATTTCTAGATCTACTGTATCAATATTATTTTTATTAGGTACTATAATATTGATCTGAATTTGTTATTGCATCAGTAGTACTGCATTCAGCAGGTATATTAATTACAAAACATTTTTGAGGAAGAGTCTTAGAGTTATGATTAATAACTTGTTCATTATGACCGGGATCATGACTAAATACAACTTTAGTATTTTCATTTATTGTTAATGGAAATGGAACAGTTTTATTTAACCACTGTTTTGTATTAGTCATTTTTTCGTCATCGATTTTTAATTCGATATTCTTACTATGTTTTACTTTTTTTTTACTTACATTTCGATGACTATCGGTTTGTATAGCATCTTCAATTTTATTATTCGGTAATAGATTCATGATTTTAATTGCTCTATTGAACTTTTTGTTATTATTCATTATTAAAAATTGAAAAACTAGACTAAGAAGTGAATACTGAATTTAATATTTATGAAATAAAGATATTAGATAAGTGATTATTATGGGCACATGAGCACATCGCACGACGCACACGGCCATGATCGACACATAATACCAACTTTACCGTATTAAATTATAATGTTATCATAATATAATCAGTTATATCACTCGATTAGTAATTACAACAACCGTGTTATAATAATAAAATACTTAATTGATAAAAACAAAATTAATTCAATCAATTAGTTTAAGTGGGATACACTAATTGGCCAGTGCAACTGTATATTCGATATAAGTTTTGTATAGGGTTACGTTGTAGCTTACACTAGTTGGCCTACTAACATTTAATTGAATACACAATTTCGGGTAACCCTCGTGGCTTACGTTATTTAACATTTGATTGTTGATGTGGCTTACATCAAAAAAAATAATTTATTAGTGAATTTTAGGTTAGAAAAATGCTTATGAGGGTTACAATATTTGGCCAAAATTTGTATTTATATCTATATAATTCAATTCAATCAAAACATCGATTTCGTAAAAAGTGAGGGTTACATCAATTGTCCTATTAACCGACGATGTTGTTTTTAATATTGTATTGTATTTAAAATAATGAAATTGGTACCTATATTGGTAGTGTACCAATAAGAATTTAAGTAATAATATTTCAGAAATAACAGTATTTATTTACTATTTGATCATAATTCAAATAGTACTCAATTTATTGCTCTTACTTTTGTACAACGGACTTAATTAACCGATTTTTAAAGAGGATAAGTTCGATTGAAATTCTATTTATCTACGACAAAGAATTTTAGCCCTCCCAAAAATTTTACTGTTATATGTCCATAGTTATCACTTATCAGTTATCACTGTTAGCGATCGACAATGATTATAATATATTTTTTTAAATATTGTTGGATTCGATGGTTGACGAATATGTGCGAATACTGTGAATATGCGACAGCGCCCAGCGGTCGACGACAATGACGATGTGGTTACGATACTCCGATACTAGCGCTCGGAGAGAAATCCGCCAGAACTAGGCAGGTGACGTTTGCGCTGCATAGCGGCATCCGCCACTTGACGCGCAGCGTATTTTGTATTGCAGTGAGCGATCTATAGTATTTATAATCAATGATTTTATATAATAAGACTAGCGGCTGGTGTGCCTCGATTCCTGAATCGCTTGTAGAAGCCGCCTTCGGCGCCTTCGAGGGGGTCGAGTGAAAATCGTTTCAAGGGAAATTCGGTTGGAAATGGTAGTCGGGTGTCTAGAAATCGGTCACTAAAATTGTTATAGAGTTGATTATTCTGAGTGTGAGATATCAGCAATCAGTTATCATTCGGTCGGTGTAAAAGTTTGTATTGACGCTTGCCCGGTGCTTGTTTGAAATCAATAAGAATAAATGTGTACCGAAAATGGTAATTGAGTGTCTAGCTATCAGTCCAATATAATATATTATACCTGGCTGAACAATTATGGATTGGATACATATCGTATCGTTTGCCCGGTGCTTTTTTGCATGAGAATAAAATAAATAAATAAAATAATAGTAATTGAGGGTCTAGCAATTAGTCATCAACCAGTGCGAATCGATAGTTGTGCTGGGCAATCCGCCTACGGCGGATTGTTATACCTCCTAACGTCGAAAGTTGATGTTGTATTGTAGTGGAAAAAGTTTAAGTCGAACGAAATGTTAAATTCCTATATTTTGGGAAAATCGATTTATACACAAATAAATCGCTTAAGTAGGCAATCCGTCTGCGTCGAATCTGAATTTTTTATTTTCTAAAAATTGAATATACTTTATTTGTTACTAAACTCCTCGGGTAGGCGGACAATGTGAGTATTGTGAGTGTAATAAGTGAAATAATCCACAATACATTTATCACATCATGTTGTAAAAGTGTTATATTTTTTTTGATCTTGAAACTTGAAAGTTATTAGTAATTTTGCATTATACCCTGATGAAAACCTTGGATGTTCTTATTAATTGTCTTTTTAATGTATTTATCTAAAATAGGTATGTCATTCTCTTATTGTATTATACACTATTTTAATATACCAAAATCATTCAAAGAATTAAATATTAATGTGCATACTTGATATATATAACTTTAATAAATACATTATAGCATAGTCTCTTAAAATATATTCTAAGTAGGTATTCCATACATACACATATTGTGTGTCATTAGGTTTAGGTAGATACCAACCAATCTTTTTTACAATATAATATATTATGTAGAAATATTATAATTACATTTTTTCAAAAATTTAAAATTTGTAGACTCAAATAATTCCGTATTTAAGTTCATTTGACAGTTAAACACAACAAGTACTATGTGGACGCAATAAATATAATCAAAATATTTTATTATTTTCAAATAATAAAATAGATAGAGACCTGTATATGGTTGTTAAAAACATTTAGTCCACAGTACATAAATTAATTTAATTTATCACTATGATCTTGCTAGTAATATTTATTACATTTAAAGAAATAACTATGGTTCTATACACAAATAGTGTAATATAGTAAAATAAAATTTATTATGTATTATACATAATTAAGGCAATTAACAAATAATAACATTATAATATGTATTATTAAAGGTAGTTAAACTTAGTATTAATTACCAAAATGCAATATTGGTAAAATGGTAATAAATCGTTTATTGTAGTAATAATACAATATAAATGAATATGAATATATATTGTATAATATGTATAATTAAAAAAAACACAATGTATTATAATATATATTATATTTTATATAATAATAAAATGAAAATTACTTAATAAATAAATCAATAAATTAATGAAAATATACACAAATAATATGCTGTACACAGTGTGTAACAATTGTTATGGCCAACAGTTTTTGCTATAAGCACAAATTAGTGCAGTGATAATAATTTTATTAGTATTTTTACAAACAAAATTAATTGCAGTGAGTGTTCATTGCTTGTTATGTTTCCTAAAGACATTGTTAAACAATTAAAATAATACATACATATACCTAATTTAATGATGATTAAGTAAATGAATGAGATTATATTTAAATTTATAAATAATCAATAAATTTATGTGTTGGCAGCAAGACATATGAATCAAATATAACATTGAATAAAGATGTAAAGAAACACAAATAACAATTATAAAAAAAAAAACACATCAGTTACAATAGGTAAGTGCTTTACAATGATATTAATAAGGTGTGGGATAAAAAACTAAATCATAAAATAATGAAGTTAATAACATAATATAAAAGTTAATCTTCGACTTAGTTACGAATTTGTTAGAAAGCAAATTCGCATCCAGAGAGAACCACGTGGAGGTTGTCGAACTATCTCTCCGACAGTTAATGAGCAGTCATTAATGACTCCTCACTAACTGTAATGGATCACGAAGGTCCGACGGGATCACAAAGTTCCAATGGATCACAAAGGTCCAATGGATCACAAAGGTCCGACAGGGTTAAAAACCCATAGTGTTAAAAACACTACAATGGTATGAATGTATGGTTCAAATGTCTCAAAAAAAAACTTAAATATTAAATATTAAATTTAAAATAATGTAATTAATTACTATTATATTACTTTTTTCAAAGATATTTTTCCTAAGCAACATAACAATCGAACCGACCTTAAGTGTTAAGTTGTACGGTGGAAGTCCGTCTGGTTCCAGAGTGTTTAGGAACTTTGTCGGGTAATTGGCTACTTCGTCAGGGTCGTCTACCACCACAGTGTCTATGGCTGTGTAGCTCCTGTGATCACCGTCAAGGCGTTGCAGCACCGTGCGATTGACTTGCCTGCATTCGTCATTCCTTGGACATAAAATTATTTTTCGAGCAAACTCGCCAACGTTAGTCAACGACATTTGTTGTGGAAAAACAAAATCAATCAAATTAACGACATCACAAACCATTTCCTGAGGGATTTCGACCGTGTCCCGAACACCGTCGACCTCTGGCAATTGGCCACTCCCGAGCTGAAGTAACCGGTTCCTCTTCCAACAGTGCGATATCCGGTAGTGGCAGACCATAATCCGCGAGCGACTTTCCGTGTCCGCGGAGTAGTCGGTCGATTGCGTCCAGACACGCTGCCCTCGCACGGTCGACGTCTTGCAATCGCTGACTGAAGTCCTCCATCATGTGGGCTTCGTTTGCTTGGTACAACGCCAGCGGGTTTGCGGTCTCGCAAAACAATAGCATCGTCACGAACAGGTAACGAAGCTGGGATGGAGTATCCAATGTGGCCGATTCTGCCATGCATGCCAGCAAAGCTTGGTCGTCTTCCAAAAGTCCCATCGCGACGGCTGCAGCCGTGTAGGTTGGATGTTCTATGCCATCTACTGTCCTCATGTCCCGGAAAGACTGTGGGCCTCTTTTGTGCAAAAGTAGCAGTCGCAAGTGGAAACGATCTCGATCAAGTGGGTTGACGACGTACATTCGAGCCAACGTTTCGTACGTCGCCCGTCTTCGTCGTCTTGACCATGTTCTTTGCGTCGCGTTCCAAGTGTAGTGTACCGGTATTTCTTGGTACAGGTACTGTCTAGCTTCTACGTCAGTCGTGTTAAGCGCGAAGAATGCTGTAAGTTTTGTTCGAGCTAGGGCGGCGTTTTGCACCCGCTCTAGTACCTGCCCAGGCGCAAAGTACACGTTGTGATAGTCTTCCAGGTGGACCGGAAGTCTGACTATTGTATGACTTTTGTTATGCATTTCATAAGAAAACAATCTCCAAACGGCTTCTGGTGGACTGACGTACCGTGAGTTTATGTAACTGAAATCAACATAATATATCACAATCAAAAATTAAATAATATTAATAAATATTATTATTAGTAGTAATTGTTTCCAAATCGTTAGATGGACATTATATGAAAGAATAATGTATAGTTAGTTAATAAATGCAATGTTATTAATTTATTAATTCTTTATAAAACTTTACAATATTAATACTTCAGTAATCACAGTATTGAGTTAAGTATGAATAAAATTAATAAATAAAAAGCGGGTAAGTGGGTATCGCTCTGCTGTATATTAGGGGGTGGGGTGGACCTCAGACTATGGAAGGTTAAATTTGAATGCAATGATAGGTATCATTGTATACGAAAAACGATTCTGAACGAAGATGATTTGTCAGTTTGGGATATATTATATTTAAATATTGTCAAATATTCTATTTTGAAACAAATAGTATAGTTTTTATATGTTACTATGGTTACTATGGCCAACATTCGCATTATGAGCGTATGAAATTTAATTTAAATTTTGATATATTTCGTATAAATTCGAACTTTAAACACTTATAAAAAAAAATTGTGACTAACGATTTCGGATTTTTTTTTATCACTTTAAGAACAACTTATAAGAAACCTTGTATTAAATTTTCAAGATCTTCTGGCCACCCAAAAAATTTTTATTGGCATTTGAAGAAAAAAAAACTTAGAAAAGTCGAAAATTTCAATTGTCTATTAGTAGCTTAAAAATGGTCAAAATATTTTGAAAATTTAACTGTAAAGAGATAACCATAATATAAACATTTGGTGAAAATTTCAAGTATTTACAATAATTCGTTTTTGAGTTACAGCAAAATCAAAAAATCGATTTAGTCGAAAAGTGGTTTTTCCGTAAAATTTCCATTTTTCTGTCATTTTTTTTTTGTTTTTCTCGATTTTTTTGAAAACTATTAGAAAATTTTAATTTTGACCCCCCTAATGTACCAACTAGATTCAATTCCCTATTCAAAGAGGGGCTGAAGTAAAAAATCGGAGCATTATTACTGCTCCAAATGTTGTCGTCAGACACAAAAAAAAAAAATAGTACATCATAGTAAAAGCAATACATTCATCACTTCGTTCAGAATCTAAAATTGCATTGCCAATATAAAGTATTATTTGTTATGTATATGAAATTTTTACAATAGTAATTGTAGTTAGTTGTTACAATGTAAGTTTAACATGTTGTGGCTTACATACAGTTTAATTGGCAGATTGGTATATTGTATATTATGTAATAATTAAAAAAATTTAAAAAAAAAATAACAAAAACACATTGTATAGCATTTATGAAAAATATAATATAAAAAAACAATAACAATTATATATGTAACTGGTTGAAGTTAGCGACACTCGTGTATAATATAATGTAATATATATTCAAAATGTTAAATTTTTATGTGTTTTAAATTTGTTTTTGTCAATTTTTTTTTTATGAAATGTAATTGTACTTTATTTCTGAACCATTACTACACATTAAACAATTGAATAAAATATAATCATTTGGAACTATAATTTGTTTATTATAACTTAAGTTTTAGCTTTTGAAGCACTTGTTTCTAGTCAATATTGACATCTTGTTATATAGTTAAATACTCTTTCAATAAAAATATTAATATACAGAAGGTATGTGTAAAAATAAACAAACAGCATAATAAGTTGAATGTAAGTGTGTTATGGGTTATAAATTAAAATAATAATAAGTTTAATATAATTACTTTTCTATTGCATTGCCGTTTCAAACTTCTAAGGTAGCCGCATCATGGCCCTTGTACACGTATTTATACAAATACATTACGCTCTTTACAGTAGAGCACACCTTAACGTTTATGTGTGCGTCATACTTATTAAAATAAAATATGAATTATAAAAATAATTATGTATATTATATTTTACTGTATATTTATACGTAAGAAGTGGCATACAAATGGGGGAGGGGTTCGGGATAAATCATACATAAAATATATTATCCAGTTTTGAAATGATAAGAATAATAAAATGAAAATATACACGTCATGAAAATAATACATTTCATGCAATATGTGAGTAATATAGTAATATTACTTAAAATAATTGATTTTTCTTACATTATGACATTATAATTTTACATTTACATAACAAATTTCTTAGTAAGAAAATGAAAATAAAACAATATAAGTTTTGGAGGTTAATGAAAATCGCCTTCTTGTGGTGTCGTCTAGGTAGTGCTAAATGGTACTCAAAAATATTATAAGAAAATTATTAATTAGATACAAGAAGATTTTGGCATAATATTTTTATTCGGGCCTAGTTAACACGTTTATCATTTTTACCTGAAAAAAAACCGGGCCGAGTTGTACACATCTATAATTTTTAATTAAAAAAAAAACCGGGCCTAGGGTCCATGGTAGTCCATACTGTGCATTGAGAACCACATCACAAATGAATTAGACTTTGACCACTTGATAAATGATTTTTCCCAATTAAAAGCCCGGAAAGAACTGGATTAAACCATTCGTACTCTTTATACACCTAATTTTGTAACTTGTATATAACCCAACTTGTAAGATTTATATTATGTAATACAATATTTGAACTAAAGTGTAAATTAATAATTATCCAACCATATAGTACCTTTAAACAATTTCTGACTCACGGAACGGCTATATCACTATTCGTGTCAGTGTATTCAAATTACGATTTTTGGATAGTATTAAAAAAAGGGGGGTGGTAAACACTGAGCGTGCCTATGGGCGCCGAGAAGGTTAATCCGCCACTGTGACGCACTGTATCCGTAATATCAAAAATTATGATTAATAATAAATCAGATGAAACAGATATTATCATTTTAAATTTTTATTATGATAACAATATCATAATATGAAAATACTTCCTAAACCACTACCACGATTAAAGATATCTTTAATCGTGACCACTACATATGACAAATGATAATATAATACTTTAATCACAGATAAACTCTCATCGAACCAAACCGTTGGGTATTCCCAATAAAAATAGATAATACAATTGTTTACTTTTCAGTTTTCAGTGCTATACTGCAATGGCCTATATTAATAATATGCCAAATAATGTTCTTTAACTTTTAAACAAAAAAATATAAAATTCATGTGACATTTAGTTTAATAAGTTTAATTTAAATCGTCTTTTCTGTGATTGAAAATTCAATTATTTTATTACTTTCATTGCTAACATAAAGAGTAAACACGTCATACGCCAACATTCATAATATAATTAAATATTGAAACATTTATTCTCTAATATAATGTTGTTAAATAAGTAAAAATTATATTAAATATGATGGGTAATCATAAGTAGTTTTTTTATGACGTATTTTGTTTAACTATTTATTTAAACCTAAGTTTCATTTAAATTGGTGTTACACATGTGAATACTACTTGACGACCTATCAGGAACTTAGAATAATTTATTGGTAAGTTTTAATAATTTTGTAAAAAGCTTTAAAAATTATAGTAAATAATAATAATGTATTTAAAAATTTTAATTTCAGTTTTATCAGTTCTATACAATTTTTGTTCAAATGTATATCGATAGACAAAGACAATAATACAATATTATAGATCTATTATGTATTATTTATAAGTTGATAATACATAGCTTGTTTTAAAATCAAGTTGCATTGTAACTGTACAGCTATTGGCTTCAATTAATCCAGAATGTTTGTTGCATACAAAAATTCTAAGATAATTACAAGCATGTACTAATAAGAATATTCTTGGACATATGACTTGAAGAATATACATATTATACTACAATTGTACTTAGAATAATTGAGAACAATGTGAAAACTAAAATAATACTATACAACTGTTAAAAATACTATATTGGATTTTAATATTCCAACATATAACAACATCGATCATAGGTAAGTATAAATATTTTTTATTTGTAACATTCAATTTTATGAGGAAGTTATTAGGTTTTTATTATCTTTTTTGTAGATAATCTAGTTAATTTCAAAGAAGCGTAAAATAATCAAGTCTGCCCAACTACATCCTGAGGAAAACTGTAACCTATCAATAAATAATATGTAAAGAAAATTGTAAATGATAAAAAAATATTGTAAATGCTAGTATACTAAATTTTAATACTTCATATTATGTAGTTAAATTAAATATGGGGCAGCAACATTAATCATTAAAACTTATGTTTAATAAAAATAAAAATAATTATAATATGTATAAATAGAGTAAATTAAATTATTAATGTTTTTAAAAAAAAAAAACCTATCACATATGTATATTATGATTATCACTAAGTACCTACTTGTTTATATATGTGTATACTCAATTGACAATTTAAATATTAAACTAAATATATTTTTAAAATTATATTCAGGTACCTATTACATAGTAGTTAGTAATATGCAAAATAAACATTGTTTTTTTGTAAATGGTTGATGTTGTTGCCTATTTATTGCTAATTATTAAGTTATTAATTATTATTATTAAATTTACCTATCTAAGTTGATATATTATTAGTGCCACTTTTAAATGTTACTATTGTTTTAGGTCTGGGGTTAATGGAGAATTTGTTCTGAATTTCTTGAACACATGTTTATCATTACTCATATTTTGCATAACTGCTTAACGAACATTTTGATTAAACTGTGTCATCAAATTTGGAATAGATTTTTCATAATCCTGGACTTTAAAATGATATTAACATTTTATAGTGGTTACTAATAATATAAAATAAAATGAATTAGGGATTTATTGTTACTAGGGCCCGGTTTTTAATGCAAACAATTAATTTAAGGGTATGAACATATTTATGCATTAACAATATAATATATATTATTGTTTGTGAATATTATACATATTAATGTGTATAAATATTTAAAAAAATATATAAAGTGTTTAAAGATTTATTTACTATGAAAAAATTGAAATGTCATGAATAAAGAGAATTATAAATTTATATAATATGTATAACTGAGCTAAGTTAAAATTATTTTACTTAATTTTATAATATTTTAACATATTGAACTTGTATCCAACACCCAATAGGTATTATAATTATCATTACAATGTTATATTTTATTTAGATATGCATTAAGATAATACTAACTATAGAAATAGAATTTAAAAATTAGGAAATGTTGATCAATATTTAATCAGAATTATTTTAAGTGAAAAAATATACATTTTGTTAAAAATCGGGCCCTAATGACTTGAATTATGATGTTTAAAAAATAACGATTATATGTATACTTGACTCGTCGTGAATTGCCTAATCATTAAATTTATAAATACACGAATGGATCTTCGAAGGAAAAAACCCCGGATCCATGACGTCATTAGTTGTGTTATCAATAATGTTCTTATCAAATACTATAAATATTTTATTCGGAACTCAATTAGAGATGGGATTTTCAACTCAATATCATGAGTCAGTTCACTTGACTCAGTTCACTCAAATGAGTCGACTCGGGGAGTCAACTCCCAATTTCCATTGACTCCTATTAACTCCAAGTTATCAATTCATTAAATTAAACAACTCTCGTATGACAATTCGTTTAAGAGTTACTTCAGAGTATTAGATTATTAATCACTAAATATATGAACTATTGATTTATAAAATTTATGAAGACCTTATTCAATATTAATTTTTTATTTACTAAATTATTTTTATTGTTTAATGCAATACAATAATATGTCATATACTTGTGTATTTACTATTTAGTATGTATATTAAAATATTATACACTGAGAAATTAATTTGAACTTTTATTTTATATACACATTTAATTTAAAATGTTATATTATTGTGAATATATGAATGTTTTATTAAATATATATATATATATTGATTATATTTTATATTTATTTATTTTTCAAAAAAACAATGTGCCCTATAAGTTCTTAATTTGAAATACAAATTCATATTAAATATAATTAGTGTATTCGTTTGTTTTTTTCATAAATTATATTTTGTGGACAAATACAACGAAAGGGAACACTACAAGGTAGCATAAATAGCTGTTTTATTTTAAATATAAAAATTTTAAAATAATGGTTTTAAAAATTAGAATAACCATTGTACCAAACTACTAATATATAGTATATACTAAAATGCTGATCTCAAAAAATAATTTAATATATATAGTACACTCCTAGTTGCATAGTGACACGATATAACATGTCAAGTCTTGTTGCAGTAAGGATACTAATATGATTTGATGGAATAAAATTGTCATTAACATATAATAACATTGACTTAAATTGTCACATCTTAATTGGTAATCGTCTTGTATTCTTGTTAAGTTTATTGGCGTGCTCAAAGTTACTGTTTCAAAATTATAATATTCTTTTTCAATTATAATATTTAAATATTTAAAAATGAGTAAGTCCAGTGTTATTTGGGATTATTTCCAACTTGACTCAGATAACATAAATGTAAAATGTGGTCTTTGTCGAACAAAATTAAAAAATAATCGTTCTTCAACATCTAACTTAATTAGACATATTAAGTCTAAACATCCCACTGTCAATTTATTGAATAGAAATACACGTGTATTAGAATAGACTGTTGATGATCCAAATGATGCTCCATCAACTTCTACTACTGTAAGTTAAATTAAAAAATATTTTGTCAAATAAAATAAAATAATTTTAAATAAATAACTTAATTATTTTAATTAATAAGTATTTTATTTATTTTTATTAGTTAGGACTACATTACAGGGCCGTATACAGGGGGGGGTTTTGGGGGTTCAAACCCCCCCCCCCCCCCCCCGAAATAATTTCTTTAAAAATTTAGTCAAATTTATTATATTCCTATTATTATAAAATATACCTAGGTAATTGTATGTGTATATAATAATCAAATAGATTTCTGTTCTGTTCATAATACATATTATTTAAAGTTTTATTTATTTTCATTACTATATTATTATTCCTAATATTCCTATTTCCTAAATATACTTACTTCTGAACACTGAACAAATGACATACATAATAAAGTTTTATAAATGATAATTTAGCATAATAATTGTCACATTAAAAATAATGAGTTAGTAGGAAGAAATTGTTTTATTATGTTGCTGTACAATTTGTATTGCTATATTTTGTAAACCCCCTCCGAAATTTTATTCTGTGTACGTGCCTGGACTCATGGGCGCCGACTATTGGGGTGCTACGGTGCTGGAGCACCCCATGAAATAAATAAAACATAAATATTCAATACATTAATATTATACATGTATAGAAATATAAAATATATGAATGATCATTTTTATGTAATCCTTTGTTGAATATTTTTTTTCATTTTGCTTATAATTTTGGATTTTGGGCACCCCATTAAAATTAGAAAACCCGGCGCCCATGCCTGGACTACATAAATACTGTTTAATTACCTATACTGTTATACTAATATTAAATAATATATATGTATACTTTTAGAATACAACTAATTCAACAACTAACCTAGTGGTAAACCAAACTGAAACGTCCTTACAAATTCCATCTAATGAACATGCAATTTGTCCTCAAAGTTCTAGATTTGTGAATAATCACATTACTCAATATTTTTCTAAGCCTCTTGGTGCATCACGCCGTAAAATTATAGATCAACAAGTTCTGAAAATGATTGTGAAAGAATACTATCCCTTCAGTATTGTTGAAGATAGAGAGTTTGTAAAACTTTTAAATTTGTTAAATCCCGGTTATACACTTCCATCGAGAAAAACGTTGTCAAAATCATTATTACCTATAATGTATAATGAAATATATGATAAAGTGAAACAAGACATAAAAAACCATGCAAAATATGTAAGCATTACCACCGATAGTTGGACTTCTATTAAAAATGAAAATTATATTGCTGTCACATGCCATTTTATTAATAATGAATGTGAATTAAAATCCTATCTTCTTTCTTGTTTTAAAAATTCCGAATCACACTCTTCAGAAAATTTAAAAAAGGATTTATTGACGGTCATAAAGAAATGGGGCTTAGAAAATAACATTGCAGCATGTACAACTGACAATGCACATAATATTGTTAATGCTGTCAGTTTATGTGGTTGGAGGCATGTAGGTTGCTTTGCCCACAGTTTAAATTTGGCAGTACAAACTGCCCTTAAGTCAATATCTGAAACAAGAGATAAAGTAAGAGGAATTGTTGGACATTTTAAGAGAAGTCCACAGGCAGCTGAAAAACTTAGAGCTATGCAAGAGCAATTGGGCTTAACACCACCTTTAATGCTCATTCAGGACGTCGTTACACGTTGGAACTCAACGTATGAGATGTTTCAGCGTATTCAGAACCTTAAAGTTCCTCTTTCTTCTGTATTAGTAGAGTGTAATTATAATATTTACTTGACCAATGAAGACTGGCACATTATTTCCAAGTCCTGTGAAGTATTAAAATATTTTAAAGAAATTACAGTAGAGATAAGTAGTGAAAAATCGGTTTCTATTTCAAAATCTGTTGTATTTAGTCGAGCACTTCTTAAACATTGTACATACTTGGATACACAGTTTTATGATTCAGAACAATTAACTGATATGATATCCATATTAAAACAACAGGTAGAACAAAGATTTAAGTCACTTGAAAAAACACAAATTTATGCAGAAGCTACAATACTCGATCCGAGATTTAAAAAATATGGATTCTTAAATAATAGTTCATTTACAGAATCAAAAAAAACAATTATTAATAAAGCTACTACCATACATTTTGAAATGAAAAATACGATGCAGCCAGCGATACAAAATCAATCTGTAACGTTAGGTGGAGATTCTATTTGGAATGACTTTGATGAAGAGGTAAGTAGTGAACTGATATCCACAAATCCAACATCCGCAGCTATTGTTGAAATTGATAAATACCTACAAGAAGGGTTAATTCCAAGGCATGAAGATCCTTTGAAGTGGTGGAAAAACAATCGAAATGTTTATCCGTGTTTGTTTGAGCTTATGAAAAAACGTCTCTGTGTACTTGCAACATCAGTTCCATGTGAACGTATATTTTCTAAGGCAGGACAAACAATTTCAGAAAAAAGAAGTAGGCTAAGTAGTAAAAACTTTGAAAAAATGATATTTTTAAACTTTAACTCAAAATAGCTTGTTTTTAAAATATTAATATTTGTTGTACATATAAGTAATTTTGTTACTTTTTGATTAATATTTAATTGTACTTATTAAGTTAGAATAATACATGGTATTTTACAATGTATTTTTTATTATATTTTATACAAGTGTTTGAGATGTCATGTTTTAATTTTTAATAGCTTTAAATATTTGTAATACTAATGAATAATACCTGTGGGTGTCACGAGTGTAAAGTGTAATACTGTAAATTGTAATGACCAATCTATAATGTATTGTTATTTGTTCTTAAAAGTAAAAATAATAATAATAATATTATTTATATATATTTAATTAAATATTAATTTGTTGTCTTGATAATAAATTTGTTTTTATAAAACTAATAAAACTATAATACATTTGATAACATAACGTGATGAATATTTTAGGTACTGAGTCAGTAAATCTAAATCCGTAGTATCACCCATAATTCATGAATTGATAAGTGGTAACACAAATTCATGAGTTGTAGTGAATCAGTGGTAACACTGAGTTGTTGAGTCACTGAACTAAAGCAAACTGATTCAATTCATTCAGTTCACTTAAAAGAGTCAACTCTTTGAATCAACTCACTCACGAACTACCCATCCCTAAACTCAATAGTTGTACTCAGCATTACTAGCAAGTACTAAGTAGCATTTTTTTTTTCAAAAGATATGCCTAAGTTTTGGTGTTTTCATCTGTAAACTACACAAGTGATTAGAAAAAGGAATTTGGAAAAATATTGGTAATTACAAAATACACATTATTGAAATTCATAAATACAATAATTAATAGTAACCAATAGTATGAAATAATTGTGCTGTACAGTAGGTTCCAAGTGTATTCAAAGTAATAATATGTTATAATATTAAATAATTTTTAGAAATAAAATTGTCCATATTCTTAAAATTAATTAACGCTTAAGCGCAAAATACTTTTAAACTATACATTATATAAAATTATTAAGTTAAAAAATATTAAATCACAAATAAGTTAGTATAAATATTTAGTGAAATTGTTTGTACAGTACGTTTCAAGTCTATAATACATAACCAATTAATATAAATAATGTGTAAATTGTATAAAATATAATTTAAATGTAAGAGTGGTCAAATTTAGATTGGCTTATGACGTTAATTACTTCGTCAGTACCATCTTTTAAAGATTTTTTAATAATTAATTCTTCAGCAGAGGACATACTAATTGTTTCCAATTTTTTTTTTTTTTGCATGAAACGTGCTTGTGGTTCTATTTTTCTTTTTAAATTTGTCTGAGTTTTTTTAAGACTCAAGTCTTTATTTTTAGCAAATATATCAAGTATTTTGTCACAGTGTTTCAAAACATTATTCTGGTCTTCGTCATTTAAATTGGTTCGGTTGCACATTCCAAGTATCATCTCTATTTTATTTTTTATTTGACTATTATTAACATCGGTGTTGTTTGTAATATTAATTAATCCACGATCTATCACTAATGGGTTACTAACTGGTGTTATTATAGGAACTTTTGATTCAAAGTTTAATACTTGGTTTGGTTCACTTGCTGCAGCGCATGCATGAATGTGTTTACAAATGTTATAGTTTATTACATTATTCAAGCAAGTACATTTGTAAGAATGTATACAAATATGACACATATCACAGCGTAAAACACATTCAAAACTGCATGATGAGTAAGTTTTTTCCACTTTATATTTAATATTAATATCTTTTTCAGAATTTACCAACCAATAATTGTCAAATTTCATTCTCATCTCTGGCAAAATATTTTTACTTTTATTGTGACTTGCGATTATTTCTATTAACTTGGTAGATCGTTTTTGTTTAGTGATTTTGATTGTTCTTTCAAAGCTTTTATCTCTGACTAGTAGCATTAAAGCATTAATTGACAAATCTAATCGCTTACATTGTTTCCCTTCAAGATAACAATATTTTATACTTTTATGCAACGTTTCTAAATACATATTTGTATTAATTCCCAAATGTTTCCTATTAAAAAATGCCCATTTTTCTACTCTGGTTGAATAGGTACTTATAAAATATTTTCCAAAGTCTACCGTGTCAGGATCATTAATAAGTTGGTTTATAACCTGTGAAAGTTCTGCTGAAAAAGCTATCTCATCTGTTTCATGCAAGAGTGCTTTAAGAGTTTTAAAAACAATAGTTTTTTTGTCATGTGAGTGAATTTTATTTAAATTTTTTGACCAGTTTCTTAGAACATGCCATGTACATAATAATTGTTTTTCAACAGGTCCCATCACACAATTCCATGCATTATAAAATGCGGGTTCATCATCGGACATAAAAATTGACGGATTTACTATTCCTATTGTATTTTTAATGCATTGAAAATAGTGTTTATATGTAGCTGTATCACTTTTATTTGAAAAACAAAAAGCTACTGGAAATCCATTTCCATATTCATCCACAATGACTAATGAGTATAATTGAAAATTATAACTATTCAACCCATGTGTACCATCTATACAAACTTTATCGTTACCAAATTTTAAAAACATTTCTGATTGAAATTGTGTCATAATGATTAAACAAAAATCATTTTTAGTAAAATGTGGAACATCTTCATCATCTTCCCCTTGTTCCTTAAAATATAAAACCGGATTACCTTCACCTTTTTTTTTCATAGCTTCCACCCACAATCTCACACTGACAGCATCATTTTCATGTGATTTAGTATTGTATGAAATATTATAATCTCTCTTAATATTGTATAAATCTTTTTTTTCAATCAAATGAATCCTTTTTAATTCTGTCCCAACTTCTAATCCTCGAATGTCATCTAATATTCGGTTAACTGGTACACCAATTGCTAATTTTCCTGAAAAAGAATGGATGGTATGCCAATAATTTTAGAGGAAAAATATATTTTAAATTTTTACTATATAATTTGTATTTTTTTTTCAGATAAAAAATGACAAAAATACAGTTTTTACAGTACTTCTAAAATGTATTACCTGCAATTTTATTTCTTTCTTCAATGGGGATTCGCTGCTTTGCAATTTTAATACCATGCCAAAGATGAGTACTACAATAGTCAATACTAACCTTTGAATTCTCTATATGGACCACTATATTTGATGGGCATACATGACCAGTTTTTACAGATCCTCCACTTTTTGAACTTTTTTTGCCCTATTTTATAAAGTATTTAATTTGATTGATATATTTTTTTTTACCTATTGTATGACTTAATTTAATTTCTTACATTATTAGTAGTCCTTGAATCAAAAGATCTATGACAAAAGAAATATATATATTCTTTATCTCTACTTTGTTTTTGAGATGTTCGTTTTACATACTGGCACCCTTCCTTTTCTTCGACTCCAGATTTCCATTCATTAAATTCTTTTAAAATTTAAATAATTATCAGTTATATTTGAAAGTCATAAAAATAGTGTTATAGTAGCTAATATACACGTACCTTCAATTGTGTTAAAATTAAATTTATTGTGATCTATGTTTATTCCATGTATAGTTTCAAGATGATTACTATACATCTTAAATGTTTTAAACATTTTGTTGCAATTTTCAAATGAACATACTTGTTTATAAATTTGTGTCAGCTGCAACTCATTTTTTAAGTGACTTATCAAAAGTTTTTTATTATGAAATATTGTATTGCAATTATTACATGTATAAATATTTTTTTCATGTTTCACATGTTTTGTTCTCATATGTTTATTATACCCTGATTTTGAATTATATTGGAATTCACAAACTTTACAACTGAACATATTACAAATTTAATATACTTATATTGAAAAAAAATAATAAAATGTATTAATGTACTTTGTTAAAGAAATTAATGTAAATATTTTTGTATCACTTCACTAAAAACAATAAAAATAACTGAAACATTCACATGCCAACATTTCACTCAAATAAGCAAACCATACTAAAATTAAATCAAAGAAAGAATTTGTTTCTTTCATTTTGTTAGGAAAATATAAAATACCAGTTTTGCAACAATTCTTTATTTATATTTTCTTCTAATGTATATCATATAATAATATTATTATATTATATTATATTTATTTTTGATATACCTACTAAAGTACTACAGTTATTGTATTATAGTACTATAGTATAATAATTAATAAGATAACATATTAAACAGCTTGAGAATACTCCATATTATGACATATCATTATTTCTCTAGTATTATCTTAATTTCATCAATGCCATGGTAGTACACAATAGATTTTATTGCACCATTTGCACCTACATTGTATAATATTACATATCAAACTAATTGGGTACAATACAATGATATTACCTACATTAAATTTAACTCATGGAATCACCAAAGTCTCAAATATCAACAGAATTGAAGCCTCTCAATTAAACTACCCCTTCATCAAAAACATTTCCCCCCTTGTCAGAAAGTCATATTATTGAATAGTCTCTCCAATAAAACCCTGTAATGTATTATTCTATCTCTATTGTGCTTGTTGTAAAAATATTTATTTAATATAAAATATAATTTAAACAAATGGCAAAATTAAATCGCCGCGCATTTAATCGCCATAACATTTGATAAGAATACTATTGATAACACGACTAATGACGTCATGGATCCGGAGTTTTTTCCTGCGAAGATCCATTCGTATAAATACGTCTTGTTCTAAAATTAACTGTATAATGAAAAATATGCTGATTGCTAAACAATATAAGGTAACTTGTATTTTTATCATTTAATCAATTGTTTTTTTTATAATTTTAATGAAAATTAATTTATATTATACTTATACTTATTATATTAATATTTATATGCACATTATAATTACTTAATTATGTGTACAATGTACATGTGTGTATAATTTTAATTTATTCAATAAATTATTGTGAAATTAATTTTTTTTTCTATACTTACCTTAAAGGGAATTTCAAATAGTATCAATTCATGGTATTAATATAAATCATACATCTTAAAATTTTTGTCAGACAATAATATTTAACTATTAATTTTAAATTTGTTTTCTGTATAAATAAACAGTCAAGTTTTTAGCTACAATAAGAACTACTCATTAAGGAACCTTGTATTCAATTTTCAATTTTTTTTGTAATCCACAATTTTTTTATCGACACTTCAAAAATAAATTCTCATAAAAATCGTAAATTTCAGTGGTCTATAAATAACTCAAAAAAAGCCAAATGTTTTGAAAATTTAACTGTATAAAGATAACACTAACATAAACATTTGGTGAAAATTTCAAGTATTTACAGTGATTAGTTTTTGAATTACAACCATATAAAAATATCAATTTGGTCGAAAACTGGTTTTGTGTAAAGATTCCCGTTTTTTTGTTACTCTTTTTTTGTTTTTTTTCGATTTATTTGAAAATTGTTGGAAAATGTTTACTTTTGACCTGTATAATGCACCAATGAAATTCACTTTGCTATCGGAAACCAACCCCAAAATTTGAAATTGAAACTTTATTTCGACTAGTTATGCTGTACTACATAGGCGTAACTAGTCCTTTAAGTTAGGGGGGAATAAATTCCTAAAAATCTTTTTTTATTATTAATTATTTCTATTTGTGTTTACAAATGATTTGAATGATTATTCGTTTATATGAAACATTATATTTTTTAAATTGTAGGCAAAAATAAAGTTAATACAAATATGTTTATATACACATACATTTAACAAAAATTCTGGGGGGCTGAAGCCCACCCAAGCCCGCCCCCCTAGTTATGCCTATGGCTGTACACAGACACAAAAACAAAAAAAAAAAAAAAACACAAATCATTGTAAAATCACAATACATTCATCACTCCGTTCAGAATCTAAAAAAATTGATTATTTCAAATGCCTATAAATTGAATAAAAATGAGTGAATATTTGAAAATAAAATTATATTAAGAAAAGCTAATATTATAAACAACTAGGGTTTTAAAATTTCATGAAATTTTAATGAAATATTTCATTGCAATGAAAAATAAAATATAAATTATTATATCTTAAAGTTTATAATAACGTCAACTTGCAAATGATAAATTTTCAAAAGTTGGTTTATTGTAAAACAAAGAAAATATGTATAATAAATAATTATAAAAATAACCAATAAGGATCCAATTAATAATACAAGTGATAAATTAAAAAATATCAAAAATTTATAGTACATATTTTTGTATATTTATCATGAATATTTTCTGTGTTTAATCAATATATTATTTCTTATCAACTATAACCGATCATGTTTAAAAGAAGAAAAAATATTTTCAATATTTCAAATTTAGAACCCTATAAACAACTGATGAAATTTTCAAGTTTCTACAACTTATACTTTTTGGATAAAAACAAATATCAAAAATCGTTTGAGGCTAAACCGTTATTTAATGCGGTTTTGTAAAAATTTAAATTTCAATCACTCCTTAAAATTTTTTGTCTTAGTCCGGTACAGTTTTATTTACAGATATTTGAATAAAAATTTATGGAGAACCTTGTACCAAATTTTCAAAACTTAATTATAAAAGAAAAAATTTTTACGATTTTTCAACCACAAAATTACTTGCAAATTTTTGCAATTTTGACATATTTCGTATAAATTCGAACTTTAAGCACTTTTAAAAAAAAATCCAAAATCGTGTCACAATTTTCACTTTAAGAACAACTTATAAGAAACCTTGTATTAAATTTTCAAGATTTTTTGGCCGGCCAAAAATTTTTTATCGTTATTTAAAAAAAATACTTAAAAAAAATTGAAAATTTAAATTGTCTATAAATAGCTCAAAAAAAGTCAAAACATTTGGTGAAAATTTCAAGTATTTACATCAATTAGTTTTTGAGTTATAGCAAAATAAAAAAATCGATTTTGTTGAAAACTGGTTTTGCGTAAAAAATCCCGTTTTTCCGTTACTTTTTTAGGGTTTTTTCCGACGCATTTGAAAAATATTGAAATTTTTTAATTTTTGACCCCCCAAAGTACCAACTAGATTCACTTTTGCTTCATAAACGATACTATTTGAGTTGTTTGAGAAAATCGAAGCAATATTACTGCTCCAAATGTTGTCGTCAAACACAAAAAAAAAAATAAATAAAAAAAAACACACATCATTGTAAAATCAATAATATATTCATCACTCCGTTCAGAATCTAAAATAGTCATATAAAATCTATCACCAACATAAAATTTTTTAAATTTTAATTATATTTTTTTTTTGAGTGATAAGCACTTGTCCGAAAAATGTTAACAGTGGTAGACCTTCGGACGACTCACTGTCTCCAACTCATTTATTTTCTTATCAAAACTTTAATCAGGTTATTATTATTATCTAAATAATTATAACAATTAATTTGTAATCTACAGGTACAAAGTTCATTGTCATTACTGTCGATAACGAGTTTATTACATGTGAAAATATGTACCTATTATTATTATTTATTACCCATGTGACTACTGGTCTTCAAAATTAAAACCGAAAACCGCCCAACTTTGAAAAGCTATTACTCGCGAACGGTTAAATGAAAAATAATAATTTAAACGTTAGAATTCATAAAAAAAATATCCCTACTATTTTATAACATTTTAAGTATAGGTTGCCATTTGAAAATCAAAAGTTGATAGTGATTTCACTATTAAATATTTAAGTGAAAAAAATAAAAACTTTACATAGTTTTAGAAAAGCATAAAACTAAAAATTTTGAAAAAAAAAAAATTGAAAAAAGTTAATACTTTTCGAAATAATGAGTGTTGTTTGATAAAAAAATCACCCTGTATATAAAATGATAATGATAATATAATTAAAAAATTAATAAAATAATACTTAATAAACACTACCTTTATGTTTTTATATTTTTTTAACCTTTCTTAATTTTAAATTTACAAACAAAATAACACAAATTAAAATAAAAAAAAAAAAGCGGGTAAGTGAGTATCGGTCTGCTGTACATTAGGGGGTGGGGTAGACCTCGGACTATGGTAGGTTAAATTTGAATGCAATGATAGGTATCATTGTATACGAAAAACGATTCTGAACGGAGATGATTTGTCAGTCTAGGATATATTATATTTAAATATTGGCATACATTCTATTTTGAAACAAATTCAAACATTTAAGTAAAAGTTTCAAGATCTTACGTTTAGTAATTTTTTAAAAATAACAAAAATCGAAAATTATTTATTAGTAAAACGTTATTTTACACGTGTATTTTTGATTTCAAATTAAAATTAAAACTTTAAACACTCGTGAAATTTTTTAAATTGAATAATTATCAAACTTTTTTATAATTGTTTTAAGCTTAACTTATGGACAGTATAGTATTAAATTTTCAATTCTTAGCTTTTTATAGTAAAATATTTATAAATTTTTAACTACCAAATAGTGAAAAATATTCATGATTTTGACGAATTTTTGTCAATATTTGAACTTCAAATGCGAATAAAAAAAAATTGTGCCTATGTATTTTTATAATTTTTGAATGAGAGTTAGAACAAGTTATGTGGACTCTTCTATTAAATTTTCAAGTAATTTGTCCCAGCTAAATTTTTTTTATCAACATTTATAAAAAAAAAAAAAAAAATTGAAAATTTCAATTGTCTATAAATAGCTCAAAAAAAGTCAAAATATTTTAAAAATCAAATCACGTAAAGAAAATGGCAATCTAAATAACTGGTAAAATTTTCAAGTGTTTACGACTTATACTGTTTGAATAACAACAAATATCAAAAATCGTTTGAGGCTAAACCGTTATTTAACGCGGTTTTGTAAAAATTTAAATTTCAAACACTCATAAAAATTTTTGTTTTAGTCCGGTAGAGTTTTTTTTGCAGATAGTTGAAGAAAATTTTATGAAGAACCTTGTACCAAATTTTCAAATCTTAGTTATAAAAGAAAAAATTTTTACGATTTTTTAACCACAAATTTACTTGCCAATTTTCGCAATTTTGACATATTTCGTATAAATTCGAACTTTAAGCACTTATAAAAAAAAATTGTGACTAACGATTTCGGATTTTTTTTTATAACTTTAAGAACAACTTATAAGAAACCTTGTATAAAATTTTCAAGATTTTCTGGCCGGCCAAAAAATTTTTATCGTTATTTTAAAAAAAAATACTTAAAAAAATTGAAAATTTCAACTGTCTATAAATAGCTCAAAAAAAGTCAAAATTCATTGAAAATTTAACTGTGTATGGAGAACGCTAATATAAATATTTTGTGAAAATTTCAAGTGTTTACATCGATTAGTTATAGCAAAATAAATAATTCGATTTTGTCGAAAACTGGTTTTGCGTAAATATTCCCGTTTTTCTGTCATTTTTTTTTTGTTTTTCTCGATTTTTTTGAAAACTGTTGGAAAATGTTTAGTTTTCACCTCTATAATGCACCAAGGATATTCACTTTGCCATCGGAAACCACCCCCAAAGTTTAAAATTGAAGCATTATTTCGACTAGTTATGCTGTACACAGACACAAAAAAAAAAAAAAAAAAAAAAACACACATCATTGTAAAATCAATACATTCATCACTCCGTTCAGAATCTAAAATTAAATAACAATCTTTGTTAAAATAAATTAGTCTCTAGTAGATAGAAAAAAATAGTAACTTTACTTTCTTGACCAGTCTTATGGTTTTTCTTAAATATATATAAAAAAAAATAATAAATATTAAAAAATGTGCAATTACATAATTTATGTATCACGCATGAAACAATTTATTACAATGTATTGTTCCATATGCTCAGGAGTCATGTGAGTTCTCCTATCACTTAAAATATGCTTATACAAACTAAAAGATCTCTCGACATCTACAGATGTTATTGGTGAAAATTTCATATTTGAAGCCATTTCTGGTGAATAATTTATTGGTAAATGTCCATCTTCATCTCCAGATAGCACTTTTTGTATACCTGACAACATTTGATATCCTTGATTTTTTTGTAATACATCTTCCATTTTCAAACAAATTTGATGGCCTTTATCTCCTGGGATGTTTTTTAGTTGAGTTGAACATGTTTGTACTATGTCCAATGATTCTTTTAAAGTTAATTTTGATTGTTCTAATTTTTTTATGCATTTAATAAGAATTTCAAAATTAAATTTTATGAAGGTCAAATCATTTTTTACAAATTTAATTTTTATATCTGAACATTTTTTAATGCTAGCAGATGAATATGGGTCTAATCTTGTTATAACAGATTTTAAACCTTCAAAATGTGATGCATTAAATACAACAGCTTCAAGCCAAGTACCCCATCTTGTTAAAACTGGTTCTGGAGGTAATGGTATATTTTGCATTATTTCTCTATAAACTTCCACTCTTGACGGGGCTTTCAAAAATATTTTTTGATATTATTTACCAATCTATTAACGTTGGAAAACATATCTCTGACTTTTTCTGCTACTCGATTAAGTCCATGTGCAAGACAAGTTACATGTATTAAGTTTGGATAAAACACTTTTAAAACATCACCTGATTTGACCATATATGGTGCAGCATCACTTAACAATAGAAGCACTTTATCATCATTGCCTCCAGTGGGCCATAATATTTTCAGGCTATCATTTACAAAACTTGTTACGGTGGAATGGTTTGTTTTACTAAGTTCTTTACAGGAAATAAGGTAAGAGCGTGTGGCCTTTTCTGTATGTAAAACACCAATTATAAGATTTGCAATAAAACGACCATTGATATCAGTAGTTTCATCAACTGATATCCAGATATAAGAATCACCTACCTCATCCCTAATTTGGGATATAACATTTTGATAACAAGGTCCAAGATAGGTTTTGCGAAGAGTACTTTCGTCAGGAATATGTTTCTTTGTGTATTTTTCTAAAAACTGACGAAATTCTGTATTTTTTAATTTTTTCCATGGTATGTTAGCAGCAACTAAACTGAGGCACAAGTCTTGATTAAAGGTGTTTACTTTTGAAGTAGTAGCTTCAGAAAAAAATACCTGTTTAGATGAATTTTATTTTCGTTTTATACCATTTTGATGAACATTGGTTTCAACGTGCTGTACTAGCCGTGATTTTTTAATGCATGGAATTTGACGGTCACAAAGCTGGCAATATATCACAGTACCATCGCTCGTGAAAACTTCTCCATCTGCATTGAAAGGTTCAATCCACTGTTTGAACAAACTTATTTTTTTAGATCGTTGTTTAGGCATTTTAAAATGATAAAACTTGTAAATAAAAACACTAAAGTTACAAAATATTAAATAATTGTTATTAGTTAATTGTAAATTTTAATGGACTTCGATACAAAATGATAAGACCTTATCACTGGTAGAAAACACATGATAGTTTACTCGGTAACACGAACTAATATATAATATTATAATATCCTAGAACCAAGGTGGATTGATAAGGTGTAAACACTTCCACCCGCCCGTCATACATAAAGTGATCGAAAACTTTACTCCAGTTAAATATGCCGCTAGGTTCGCTGCCTACCCTATAGAGGATAAGAAATGTTAATATTTATATGTGATTTAAATGTAATTTGATTTAAATTATTAAGGTTTTCAACTTTTTTTGTAGAAATGCGTTATAATATGGTATACCTATAATGTATGAGTTATGATATATTTAATAATACATATAAATATATAATATAATAATGTAAAATAGCTATTTTTGTAAAATGTAATAATTACAAAAATAATTAAAAAATTATTAATAATAATGTAAAATACAATTAATGCATTAAAATCCAAGCCCTAGTAATAATATATGTAATTTTGTCCAATGTATGTACCGACTACCGATTAGATTCACTTTTCTACTATAATGTGGTAAAATTAATAATGAGGTATATTTCTATTTTAAATTAGGGTATCAAAAATTACAATTGGACATCAGTATAATATGCTATACCTATGTTAAATATGCTATACCTATGTTATTACTAATTTTTATTTTTTTTTTTAACTGATTAGTATTTGGAAATATGAAACAATAACACAATAGTTAATATTTCAAACTACAATTTGTCTACAAAGGTACCTCAGGTGGATAAAATCTGGATGGATACTTTTTACCTTCATAACACTTTCGGTCATTATGCAAACCAGTATTACACCCAGGAACAAAACATAAATTAGGCATTTTATAATGTTCTAAATTTATATTAACAAAATAATAAAAATTAAATGAAAATTTAGTATAGTGTGACGATTTTTCATTAATTAATAATTTTGATGTTGATACAAAAGAATTAATGCAAGCACCAATTCCTCGTATTTTGTATTTATTTGTGATCCTACTATATTGTTTTCTTTACTACCAATTAAACCAATCAGAAAGCAAATTGTGACTCCAGGAATAGTTCATAAATAATAGACATTTTGTATTGTGGTTAAAAAAATATAATTTATTCATATTTTAACAAATACAGTGGTAATTTATTGTGTTTTGCTTAAATTTTCTTTAAATCTTGCATATGAAGCTATGTATTTTTGCTCCTCTATCGGGTAGGCAACGCGATCTAGCGGTGAGCTAAAGAGTAATATTTTCAATCAACTAATAAGCCAAGTGTTTACACCTTATCAATCCACCTTGCCTAGAACAATATCTTAGTCCATGCGTGGTAACAAAATATTATCATTTATCAATTATTCGGGACACGTCTTATCGTAGCCGTAGAAACACAGAATGTGGTAGAAATCATAAACAGATTATCTATTATCAGAGAACAAACTTATTATCAGGTCTATCTATCTATCTATATGGTTGAAAATTGAAATTATATTTTGAGATAGTATCGAAAATCGTGGTTGAAATGTACATTTTTTTTAATTCTTAGAAATATTTCGATACATATATTTTTAATTAGTGAAATATGCAAAAATATGATCTTATGTAAATATATTCTTACAACCTTCCAGTAGGCGCGCCATTGTTTGAAACAAGAGTAGTCGCGTGTTGTAAATTTTACAACAGTTCTAATATGCTGTGATAGTCGTACATATTATATCTAATAATAAAATAAACAATAGGTAGGTTCACAAAGTTGTTTTTATTTAAATATTATTATAATTATGTTTTATTAAAAAATCAATACGTTTTATTATTATTACATAAAAAATTAAAATTATCTTATTATTATTATACATAAAAAATTAACATTATCTTATTATTATTACATAAAAAATTAAAATTATTTTTATATTTGTTTACAGTAAGAAATTATTCAAAACTGTCATTGTCATCGTTATTAGAACACTTTTTACAAATAATAATTTTGTTTGAATGTAGCTTACATACAAATCGCATACACTTAGTGCATTTCATAGATGTAGCCGCATTTTTTTTTCTCCCACATTCAAAACATGTTCCTCGTTTTGAAGGGGGGTTGTAGATGCATCTGATGTACTTGGAACAGCATATTTTATTTTCAAAAAAGATGATATGTCCGATGGTAAACTTGTGATTTGAGCTCGAGAAGCAAGATGTTCCTTCATTAGATCAAATGCCAATGTTTTCAAAAATAATCTTCTCATTTTAGGAGCATTGTTATGTTTAGAGTATGAAAACAGTACCTGAGCATTTATTCCAGCAATATTCATCAAAGAATAAAAAATTACAAGTGGCCACCTTTTTGTAATTCTAGAGACCGAATATGCCGCACACATTTTATCTACTGTATCAACTCCACCTTTGGTACAATTATAATCCATAATTATTTCTGGTTTACGAGTTTCTACATCAATTTTTGAATCATGGTGCATAGTTGAAAGCAAAATAACTGTCTTGTTTTTTCGAGGTACGTATGAAACTAATGTTTTATTTTTTTGAAACCCGAACACGCTCGAACTAACTTCTTTATTTTTATCTGGTAAAAATTCTGTAGGTATTTCTCGCTTGTTTTTTTTCAAAGTTCCAGTTAGAGTAATTTTTTTTTGTAATAAGTAATCTGCAAGTGGAATACTGGTATACCAGTTGTCAGTGGTAAGATTTCGTTTAGAGTTTTCGATGGGTGTTACTAATCGTTTCACGATATCAATTGGTGAATTAGAAACCTCATACGGACCAGGTGGTTGTTTTCCAACATAAATTTCTATTTTACTCGTGTAAAATGTTTTTGCATCACATAATGCAAACATTTTGATGCCATATTTAGCCGGTTTACTTGGGATATACTGTATCCATTGACACCGACCACGAAATGGGTGTAACATTTCGTCAATAGTAGTATATTCACTCAAATTATAATTCTGATTGATATTTTTCAAGAAAAGGTCAAACGTAGTACGAATAGGAGCCAGTTTATCAATCGCCCGTCTTTCAGCTCTAGTTTCGCGATCGTCAAATCTGAGACAGCGACACAAAAACAAAAATCTTTTGTAGCTCATAGTGGCCCTCTAGTTATTTCTATACCAGATCCATCCGCCGACCATAATTCTTTTACATTAGCATGATGAGCTTTCTTTATACCAATCAAAAATAAAAGTCCAAAATAAGCCAGTATTTCACACCTTGAAGTATCTAAGCAGTCTCGGGGTCTAGAGTATAGAACTCGTTGTCTCATATTACTAATATACATATTAGTGCACATTACGATTTCGTCAATCATGTCAAGATCAATTATTTTTAGAAATGCATCTATCTCACTAACGATATTTCTAGCACACTCCTTTGGACCGGGAACCACGTTTATTATATTATGTTGCCTAATTTTTGAAGTTGTAAACTCTTTTTGTTGCCATTTAGTTATTTTATCTTTTCCTGACTAGTAAGGACATGTACTGTCCCTCAAACTAGTCTCTAGATCTGATTCATTGTCTGAAAAATCTTGTTCAGAATTGCTTTCGTGGTCACTTACCTCCACATCTTCGATGCTTAGATCACTATCACTCTCTTGGTCATCAACACAGTCTATTTCAGTTGAAATGTCTTGCAGTAAACTTTGAATTTGCTCAACTGTCATATGATCCGACCTAAGACATTGTATAAATAATATCGATTATTAGTACGTATCAAAAACGTATACAAATAATAAAAAAAAAAACATATTATTATAAAAAAAATTAAAATGTATATATTATATATTGATATAAAACAATACTTACATATTTTTGTTCTTATTACCACACAAAAATAAAAATTACAAAATAATAAGTCAGGTACAACGAATGACGCCAGGCCCGTATTTAGGGGGGGGCCAGGGTGGGCCATTGCCCCTCCTGGTGGTATTTGGGGGCGGTAAATTTTCATGAACTCTTTTTTATTATTAAGCCAACATAATTTTAGAATTATGTTTTTTTTCCTTATGTAATGTGATTTGGTGGAGATTTCTCCAAAGTTTATTTTAGGATATTCTCTCAAATCTATTTTTATACCAACAACAATAATTCCTTGGAAAACTGATAACGGCATCGGTATGAGACATGAGTGCAGCACGTGGCAGCTGCTAGCGTTGTAAATTAGCAAAACACAACATAATAATATTAATGTTTATTTTACTGTTACGTAATACCTATGTCTTGATTATTTTTCTAAGTTAATACCTAGTTATCACTTATCAATATTTAACGTTAAAATCGTTAGTCGTTCGTCGAATATTTGACTACGAACTACCTCTAGCCTACTGCGTCTATCCTAGTTATTCAAGACTCAACTGCACTCAAAATCTCAAATATTAAATTATCTAACAAAATCAATTGAAGTAAGTAATTTTTAATTATATATTTATATATATTACATGTATTCAGTCTTGTAAAGTATTCGAATAAATATATTCGAATAAAAGTATTTGAATACTTTTTTTGTATTCGAATACTATTTTAAATACTTTTTTTTTAAAGTATTTAAATACGTATTCTGAATACTTTTATTTGTATTTTTTATTCATTAAAAAATACTTTTTTCCGTACCAGAAAAATTGTTTTAAAGTTGTGACAAGACATATTATATTATTATAAATCAATAAATCATGAACATTATAGTTTTCGTATCGGTCGTATCACAATAGTGGTCAAAATTTATAAATAATTTATGATTACGATATTTGTTGAATTCCAGGAAAGTTTGGTTTATTTGTTATCTGGTTAACTATTGTCTATTATTAGTTATTCTTATTACGAAATACGTTCATTGGTGCTGCCTGCTGCCGTTGAAAGCAGTGCGAGTGACTGAACAAACGACAGACTACAATCGAAATCGAAATATCTACAACACTGAACAGTGTAGTGTTTTACTTTAATGTAATAGTAGCTGGAGCGCTTTAAATAGTTAATTGAATATATATTTAAGTGAAAGTTTTTGTTATTTTACGTTATTATGTCCTCCTCCACATTAACTGATGAAACGGAAGATGATCCTGTATCTAATTCGAATACCAGTATTCAACCATTTCAAACACCAGTACAGTGTTCGAAACTTCCTTGGGACATATACAATGAGCATTTTAAAATTGTAAGACTAATTAAAGACGAAATAATATTCCAAACGTTCGAAGTTAAATGCGTACATTGTCGATCAACAAAAACTCGTACAGCTGATACCAGATCGAAATCGAACCTACGAAATCATTTAAAGGTACCTATACTTTACTTAAACCTAAGTCCTAAATTAATATTATTAAATAATAATTATATATTAAATAATTTATGTTCATTACGAATAATAGACCATTAATATTTAACTTTATATTATATTATATTTATAAACATATTAATAATAAATATTTTTGAAGTATTAAATTCTACAAAAAGATCTAAGCACATTCAAAAGTATGATCGTAATCAACCCACGTTATTAGAGTATACTTCTGTTAAAAAGAGCTGTACAAGTCAAGGTAAAAATTATAACTTGTTCAAATAAATATTTTATTTAGTATTTTTAATCTTTAACCAATCATTTTAATATTTTTTTGTTTTAGATGAACTTGATGTATTAGTACAAAACGTTATTGTGAATGCGTGTTTACCTTTTAGCATAGTTGATCATTTTGATTTCAAAACTTTAATTCAAAAAGGCTTTCCGGGGAGAACACTTATGTCTCGTCCAACTTTAATGAAAAGATTAAATATCCAATTCCAACACCATTTAATCCGTCTTAAAGAAGAAATGACTAATATTGAATATTTTACTACCACTGCTGACTGCTGGTCAATATTTAAAAGGTAAGTTATTTATAAACTTAATATTATTTAGTAAATACCAGTAGAATTTTGACAAAACTTCAAGGGGAATGCAAATTTAGTACAATGGCACAACATATGTTTTCATATTAAAAAATGTTAATAAGTCCCAATAGGAGAGGGCAGTCACACCTTCAAAACAGCCATTGCTAAATACGTTTAGAAAAGGTATTACATTTTAATTTTTTGATAGATCATACATAGGCATTACTTGTCATTGGATAATTGATGAAGATCTAACTAGAAAATCATGTGTATTGACCGTAAAACGATTGGAAGGGAGACATACATTTGATGTATTAGCAAAGGAAATGGAATCTGTGTACTTAAAATATGATATAAACAACAAAATAAGTTATACAACTACAGACAATGGTTCGAATTTTGTTAAGAGTTTTAAGTAAGTAATTGGTATTACATGATAAATTAAAAAATTCAAGAGTTATTAATTATTATTTAATGATTTTAAAATAATTTACCTACTGGCTATTGGCTATTAATCACCATGAGTTAATTTTATTAATGATAAAATTATAAATTATTATATCAATTTAATCAATTTTCTAGGCTGAAAAAACCATTTATTTTTTTCAAATTATTTTTCATCATTACTTATTCAACAATTTACAATTTACAACAATTTCAGAATTTTTGGAAGAGAAAATAATATTGACAACCACAGTGATACTAATATTAATACTGATGAGATTAAAGAAGAAACAAATGCTGAAATGATCAACATTGCTGATATTTTTAATGAAAATGTGTTTTCCGATGACTTTAATTACAGTCTACCAAAACATCATAGATGCGCTGCTCATACGTTGAATTTAGTTGCAACAAATGTAAATATTTAAGACACTACTTAATTATTTTAATTTTTAACTATTATTTGACCAACTAATTAGTAGGTATTTCTTTTACCATTGACTTTACAATGCAGAATTAATTTTCAAGTTAAGACTTAAAACTAAATACATTTTTTAACCGTCAATAATAAAAGGATTAATGAAAAATTATAAAATAACTTTTTCTTTGATATTATTCAAATTTTACTTTCTAAGCATTATTTCATTTTATTAATTCATCATACCTAATAAAAAAATCTAAAACAATATTAGGTAATTTTATTATAAACAATATAACCATCAAATGTGTTTGTTACTTACTTTAAGTTTATAATATAGTGGTTTCATGGGTGGTACTTCAATAATTTTGTTTATAATATTTTTCAGGATATTGAAAATGCAGTGGTCAAATGTACAGGAAGTGATTTGTTACTTTTTAAAAAACAAAGAAGGCAGACTATTGCCAAATGCACAGCTCTATGGAACAAACAAAATAGGTCCACAACTTCAGGAGATATTGTTAAAAAATACTTAGGTGTCTATCTAAAAACTCCCAATGAAACTAGGTGGAATTCTTTTTTTGATTCAACCAAACATTTATTGCAACAATTTAAAAAAAATCCTGGGACATTTTTAAGAATGTGTGATGATTTAAATGTTAGTCGCTTAAACAAATCAGATACAGAATGGTTAGACGATTATGTTTTTTTTATGGAACCTCTTGCCATTTGTTTGGATATTTTACAGGGTGATAAAAGTATGTATTTTGGATTTTTAATTCCTTCAATTTCGCAACTTATCAATAAGTATTCAAACATGAAACAAAATAGGCATTTTATCGTTAATGGTCCTTTAGTAGATATTATTCACAATAGTTTAAAAAAAAGATTTTCTATTATTCTTAATGATCCTTTTTTAGTAGTTGCAGCAGTTTCTCATCCTTTTTTTAAAACACAGTGGTGTGACAACACAAATAAAGATTTTGCAATAAAAAAATTTACTGAAGTTGTGATAGAAATGCATGCAACATTATCTGACATCCAAAATACCATACCTAGCGAAAATGAGGAAATTTCCGAAGTGAGTGAGAATGATTTTTTTCCATGGTCAAATAAAAGCACATTACATATTTCTATTGAAAATGAAATATCCACATACTTATCAAAAGGTCCTAATAAATTACTGTTATCATTAAATGAAACACCTTCCATAATAAAGGTATTCATCAAATATAACACTCCCCTTCCAAGCAGTGCATCTGTTGAAAGAGTATTTAGTGTCGGGAGCGCAGTGTTCACAAAAAAACGTGGTCGTATGAGTGATGATAATTTTGAAAAAGTTATGTTATTAAAATGTAATAAGAATGTATTTGATTAAATTGTAAATACTTACTATAAATATAACAACTATTTGCAATTATATTATATTGATGTATTTTAAATTATTAACTACCTAATAAATGTTAATTTGCAATATTCCAAAACCAACAAAAACTGTAGTGATAAAATAAATATATTCGAATACTTTTAAAGGTATTCGAATATGTATTCTGAATATATTTTTTAAGAAGTATTCGAATACGTATTCTGAATACATTAATTCTCATTTATTCGAATATGTATTCTGAATACAAAATAAAAGTATTCTTTACAAGACTGCATGTATTACATATTATTATGTTTTATTTATATATAATAATAATAATGTTTAACACAATTGTTATTTGTCATTAAATAATAATATTAATCAGTAATTGGTAATAACAATAATACCTTTAAAACTTTAAAAGTATAAACTATATAGGCATGAAAGCATGAAACTTTTTAATTATTTACGACTTTACTTAGTTTTTTTATTTGCCTATTAAGTATTAACTGAGATTATAAGATAAACTTCTTTCAGATTGAAATTATGGGTAGAAAGCTCAGTGGTTGTGCTTACAGAAAATTAAGTAAAATTAAAAAAGATAATGTAAAAAAAAGTATGAAAAATAATATGAAACTTGATGTAATGTTCCAAGGTAAGTTTAAATTTGGATAATATTTAAATTGTTGCATACAGTTCATTAGTTCAATTGTTAAAAAAATTGTGTTCATTGAATAAATATAAATTATTAACATTTATTTTATTTGTAGACATTTTTTTTAAAGAACATAATATTAAGATTTAAGATATTCTAGAGAACAAACGCTTTATGTTTTAAATTTTTTTTCATGTTGTACTATTCACACTATAAGAATAGTAATAATGGAAATTAGTTTTAATATAGGTAACATAAATTAATAATATATACCCTATTTTTAGGAGTACAACAAATAGGCACCGTTCATACCATTCATACTGTTGCCAGTGAAATCATCGATAATATTGGGTAGGTATTTTATGAAGAAAATAGAATAATAACCTAACCTAACTTAACCTATATAATGAAGAAAATAATGTTTATTGATTATTTTGTTTGTTCAAGGCGTTCAAGCAATGAATTTATTGATTCAGTAAAAAGTGTGAATGTACCACTTACTGATCAATCTTTAGTGAAATGTAAATCCAATAATGAATTGCATGATAGAAATGAATGTTTAAAATCTCAAATTGCCAATGAAGTGAACATTTTACAAGGACCCAGTTCTTCAGATATGCCAGAGTAAGTTATTAAATTAAGAATTGTACCTAAGATTATTAATAAGAAAATTAATAATGTTTATTGGTTATTTGTTTGTTCAAGTAATGAATTTATTGATTCAGTAAAAAGTGTGAATGTACCACTTACTGATCAATCTTTAGTGAAATGTAAATCCAATAATGAATTGCATGATAGAAATGAATGTTTAAAATCTCAAATTGCCAATGAAGTGAACATTTTACAAGTACCCAGTTCTTCGGATATGCCAGAGTAAGTTATTAAATTAAGAATTGTACCTAAGATTATTAATAAGAAAATTAATAATGTTTGCATAACAAAATAGGTACCAATTTTATTTAGAATTTTAGGGTTAAAATAAAATGATTACTTTTGAAATTTTTTTTAGTGATGATCCTGCTTTATGGATATTAAATGAGGTGACTAGAGATTTTATTTGCAGAAACGGATTTAAACAGAAATTGGATAGTGATTTCTCACAATCTAAAACACAATACCAGTATATACGTCAAGGAAAATTTAGACCTCATAATAGGTACCTCAGTAAAGATTTATTTAAAACAACGTTAATTAATGGTAAAACATGCCAAAGAGACTATCTTAGTTATTCAGTTAGTACTGGTAAAATATACTGCATCCCATGTTATTTGTTTGGAAGTACATCAAATTTTTCACGTAAGGGATTTTCAGACTGGAAACATCCAAATAAAATCAATACTCATGAAAATTCAACCATGCATAAAACTTGTACATTTAAAATGAAGCATCGTTCTTCAGATTTTGGAAGAGTAGACTCACAACTTACATATAAACTTCAAACTGAGACTGATTATTGGGTAAATGTGCTCAATAGAGTTTGTTCTGTTATTAAATCATTGTCTAGTCATGGATTGTCATTCAGAGGTGGAGATGACAGTTTTGAATCTTCTGGCAAAAATAATGGCAATGAAACTTATTGCTGAGTATGATCCCTTTTTATCAAAACATATATTAAATTATGGAAATACAGGTAAAGGAAATACATCCTATATGGCATTTTTTACTTATGAACAGTTTATTAAAATTATGGCTGAAAAAGTAATAAGTACTATAGTAGAAGAATTAAAATCTTCAACATATTTTTCGATTAGCGTTGATTCGACACCTGATATATCAAATGTTGACCAGTTATCATTTGTCATAAGATATGTAAATAGTATTGGAGAACCTGTTGAACGGTTTTTGGGGTTCATGGAAAATATTGGACATAAAGCTGAACCAATAGCAGAAGCTATTTTTTCTACATTTAATAAGCATAATATTGATATTAAATTTCTTAGAGGTCAATCATATGATAATGCCGCGAATATGTCTGGTGCCTATTCAGGAGTTCAAGCTCGAATTAAGTTAGTAGCACCACTTGCTGATTTTGTTTCATGTTCTGCTCACTCTTTAAATCTTATTGGATTGTGTGCAGCCAGTTGTTGTAGTGTGGCAAATAATTATTTTTTATTTGTACAAAATTTATATATATTTTTTCATCATCAACTCACCGCTGGCAGATACTAAACCAACATGCTGAGTCAACTCTAAAGGGACTTTCAGTAACAAGATGGTCTGCTAGAAATGATGCATGTCAGAGTCTTAATAAAAATTGGACAGCTGTAAAAAATGCATTGCAGGAGCTAGTAGATTCTGATAGTGAAAAACCACTTACACGTAGTGAAGCCAGTGGATTGTTACGGAATATGAATAAATTAGAAACTGCATTTATGACATCGCTATGGTGTGATATTCTTCAAACATTTAATAATGTAAGTAAAAAATTGCAGTCTATTAAAATAGATCTCAGTTGTGTTGTTGAATTGTATAATACACTAATAGAATATATTAAAACATTACAAACAATGTTCAACACCTATGAAAAATTGGCTCAAGACAAATTTGAAGAAAATGTTCCTCAGTTTGAAACAAAAAATAGAAAAAGAAAAAAACAAATTGATGAATCTAATGAACCGAATACTGTGTTTAGTGGCTATCGACACTTTAAAATAAATACTTTTTATCCTATCTGTGATAATTTGTTGAATGAACTAGTAAAGAGAAAAGAGGCTTACGATAATTTAATTTCAAAATATTTATTTATATTGAAATTACAAGAATACAGTCCGTCCACAATAAGAAAGGCCGCTAAAATGTTACGTACAGTTTACAACGAGGATCTGGATGAATCATTTGATAATGAGTGTATACATTTTCAAAGTTTATTGAAAACATTGGAAGATCCACCAACAAGTTTACTGCAAATGAGTTTATTTTTAAGAAAATTTGATCTGGTAACTACTTTTCCATACATTAATATAGCATTAAATATGTTTTTATGTACACCAGTCTCAAATTGTTCAACTGAAAGATCGTTCTCAGCGTTAAAACGTATCAAGAATTATTTAAGATCTACCATGTCATCTGATAGACTTAACAGCTTGGCAGTTCTTGCTATTGAATCATCGATAACTAGTAAACTAGATTTTAGTGAAATTATAAAAACATTTGCTGAAAAACAGGCAAGGAGAAAAAATGCGTCGTGATTACGCGCTTTTAGTAATGTTCT